>VZUI01049477.1:0-128587 GCA_013401135.1 Cettia cetti
TTTTCTCTGAGGAAATTTTTCCTGGACTGGCTGGGGGGAGGGGCTGTTTGGGTTTGCCTCCCAGCGGAACCCCCTTCAGAGGTTTCCTCCCAAGTTTACCCTAAACCAAGACATCCATATCAAAGACTCTTTTTTTAGCCAGGTGTCTCTGGCTAAAAAAGCTTTTTTTTTTTTTTTTCAGACTGTTTTCCACCTTCACATGGCAATTGTTGTTACATTCTCCTTGTTTGGTGCTTATCAGTGGTATCTCTATATGTTTCTGGTTTCTAGGTGCCTCAGCTGCACTTCAAAGAGGCCAGCTGCCCTTTTCAAGGATGTTTTTCTGTAGTTCACAGGGCTGGTCCCCAGGCTCGCATTTCCAGGCAGTCCTTTCAATGTCAGGTTTTTTTGAGCAGACATTATCTTTTGTTCACTAATTTTCCTTTCTAACCAGGCTGTCTTTATGGCTCTTGACATCACTGCCTAAAAAGGCTATTTTTAATAAATAGTAACATATTAGGTATGCAAGATTTGGCTCCCAAATCAACAGCATATTCAGTAGGGAAGCTGCTAAAAGGTGAAAATCTCAGATTTAAATATGTGAGTAAGAAAGATGAAATCAAGAGAAGCGTATATGAAGAAACAGGACTCGGCAAAAATATTTTCATTCAGAAATGCCAGAGTTCCACAAAATTACTCTGTAATGTTCTGACCAATTCCACCACTAAGCACCGTGCAGTGGCTACAATTTTGCATCCTGCAAAAATTAAGCATGGGCGGAGTCTCCAAGAGCTCAGCGATGACTGTATATTGTTTGATATTTTAAAGCCAATCACATGTATAGATTACTTCAAAATCAACACAACATGCAAATGAGGGCAACCAGGAGCAGGGAATCTCTCTGAGTTAATGAACATTCTTCCATTGAGGTCCCAGGGGCGTCACCTTTCCCTCTTGTTTGGCCCACAGACCTTTTAAGACAGCAGCTGTAGCCAAATGGACAGTGCCCTTCTCTGATCCAATCGACTGAACAAAAAATGCAGACCCCTCAGTGTCATCCACAGTGGTTTGATGTTCACTGATGTCTCAGTTTCTGTTAAATGATATCTTGTTCCTCACTGTTTAAAAGACTGCGCTGTTGATAACACAGCAAGGGGAAAAGTCACTGATACTCGGGAAAAAAACCCCAAAAGAACAATTCATATTGGTTAAAACTTGCAAGAAAAGAGATGGTGCAGAAATGTGCAACTTGAATCAAATAGCCCCCTGGAATTCTGACTGGTCACTTTCACACTGGCTTGCCTGAGAACCACATGTGTTCCTAATTTCTAAGAATGCAAATGGAGCTATTTTGTGAAAATTCACAACTTACATGTTTGTTATCATCTTTTTCACAACAGCACCCTGAAATGTGTCTTACAGCAGAGTTGCCTGTTGCTGTTAAGCTCTCCAGAGAAGCCTTCAAAGTTGTTGACAATTTCTCTCATGTCTGTATTGACCACATGAATAAAGAAAGCCTTGACAGCACATATGACTGCCAAGCATAGCCGAATTTACTGCCTCATTACATCCAAATGCCTATAACAGACAGCCTTTTCCTCTGCTGGTGCTTTGAGAATTAACCTTTTCAGACAGTCTGTGGATTTGAAGTACCAGCAGGGAACCATTCACGTTGTGCCCAGACCTGGGTGGCCACTGCCAGTTTAGTTGAGTGGCCATGTTTCATCTTATACTTCCTGTTTCCAGATGCTTACCCCTTCCTCAAGAAATTAATAATCACAAAGGGCTTTCAAGATGAAAGTAGTTTTGTATCACCTCCACAGATGAAGAAAACAGCCCTCTTGGATGGCAGTCCAAAACACCATTAAGAGGCCATCAGATCCCATTACCCTGGGAGGAAAAGAGCATTTCTCCAAATTAGACAGCCTTTACATACTATCTTTTTTCAGCCACTGTTGTATCTCCCTGAGTTGTTTTGGTACTTGCAGTCATGTTCAAGTTCGCATTTCCTCATGAGGCATTCTGTTTCTGGCAGTGAGGTAATGGCAGTTGTGCTCTAGCTGTTTCAAGTCCCCAAGACTCAGGCATGAACAAGAATTATGTTTTTCCATTCCCACATACTACTACTCAGTGTCAACATTTATTCCAAGCAAAGAGTAGACCACATGTTGATCTTCTTTAGCAAACTGCAGAGTGTCAGAGAAAGGACACAGACAGAGCATAAGCCTTGTGCCAACCATAATTTTCTTCAGTGGCATGGAATAAACAGTCTTGAGAGTTAACAGACAGTGATTCCAGTCCTGTGAGTTCTCCCCTGCTTAGGGTATTTGCTTGAGATATTAGTAACCCATGTCTGAAACAGTTTTGTGAGAACTCCTTTGCGTGATTCTGGCAAAGACGTTTTCCTTGCCTGTGTCTGAGTTCCTCTGCTCTTCCCACCTGCATTGTGGAACAACATCCCATCCCACTTTTCTTGGAGGTGATGAATCATGTACTACAGTGCCTGAGGTCATTTATGTGTCTAGGCAGGTCATACTAAGCACATTTCACCATGATGACAGGGAGGGTTTTCAGCATCTTATAACAAACCAGGTGATACACAGACTCCAGTCTTTAGGCATAAAAAGATAATGGTTTGTTCCTAAAGAAGCTTAAAATAACTGAGTACGTACTTGCCAGATTCTAAGTGAATAAAAAACCAACAACACAAATGAGAAGTTTCTGTGAGAAACAATTGCAAAGGTAGGTTGAAGGAGGAAAAGGCATGATATCATCAAGTCAGAGGTTTTGTGGGTGTTCAGCTGAGTGCTTAGAGGGTTTTGATATATTCAGTGTCAGTTCAGCCAGAAACAGACTGGAATGGCACAGAAGGAAGTGCTCATTCTATGGTCTAGAAAGGGCACTGTTGCAAATCAGTGATGTCTGGAACCTACACCGAAGTACAAGAAGAGAGCAATGAGAACTGTAGGGGAACTCATGAATGTTCTCACTGGGCAGTGCTTGTGCAACAGTCACAGAACCTGTGTCCTGTCCAAACTGCCTGCTGGCTGCGTGTCTGAGAAGTGGCAGCTCAGTGACCTGGGAAAGCAGATCCCATTGACAGTCACTGCTGTTCACAGAAGCCAAGGTCCAGCCATGTGGGCTGTCTGAAAGGTGGCTAGCTGCATCCCAGGGCCACCTGGGCAAGCCTCAGGCTAGAGATCCATGCTCTGTGCTGTCTGCATGACATAATTGGTACAATGGCTTTGTGGCAGCCAAATTGCACTGCAGGGCTCACAGGTTTTATACAAGTTTCTCTCTCTCTCTCTTTTCTTTTTTTTATTTTTTTGGGTAGCTCAGGCGCCCACTGTGAGAAATAATGGGAAATTACTGCAGCTTTCCTTCTCCAAGCTCAAGACCAGGGGTCAAGGTTGGTGGGTGATGCTAAAAGTTGTCCACCTGAAAGGAAATGTTCAATCAGCCAAATGCTGGATTCTGCTGCTGCTTGACCATGGTCTTCAACTTGACCCTGGATGAGTCAAAACACCCCTTCTCCCCTTGATAAAGGATAATGACAGAGATAATGGCACTGATCTAATTTGTTGGAGAGTGTGTGAGAAATGCTATGTATTAGGCAATAAGGGTTGTTGGGAAAGATGATAAAGCCTTGGAAGCCCCTGGGAGAAATGCTGCCTATCAGATTTCTGTTTATTGCCTGGCATAACAGTGTCTGTCTTGGAACAAAGAACAAATGAAGCCCAAGCTATTTCATCAATAGATCAAGAGAATTTCCACAAGATTGGCTGACCTGTCATAGTGGATGTGTATCCCACTATCCTTCTGAATGCTCTTTGTCATCCCCAGGTAGCAAAAAGAGTAATGCTTTTGTAATTCACTGATCAATCGAAATCAGGGGCATAAATATATATACACTGGCTCTTCAGAACACTTAGTAGCAGTCTGAAAAGGCTGGGGCCATTCTAATGACAGTGGCGCCAGAGCTCATATTTAGCCTACTTGTAATCTGCTCATTATAACCTTTAACTCACTGAAGCAATTGATTGAACTTCAATTCCATGTGGAAAAAAAAAAATCCTTTCCTTTCAAACAGCAGTTCTTTGATAATGATGTCAAGAAAATTAAATGGACAGATTTTGATGCAGTCACTTTAACAAGTAACACTAGACTAAAATGTAAATATGGAAATTGTTTCTATTGTACTTCTAGTCTTTTAGGACAACGGAAATAATATACATTTTTGGTAGTCATAAGCCACTTCGAAAGACAGAGTAATTCCAGAAGTAAAGAGGGTAATACAGAACAAAATCAAAACTCCAGTGAAAGGGGTATAGATCTGACTTTGCTCTTGCAAAGCTGCTTAATTTGCCAGGCATCCTCCACTTAAAAAAGAGAAAACACCGAGCTGTGAACTCTCATGCGTCCATGCTATTGCTGCACAGCCATGATGGAGAAATAAAAGCTGACTGGTTGTGAACACCCCAGCTAGAACTGAGAACACCCCAGCTAGAACTGAGAGGAGAGGAAGGTCATAGAGGCATGGAAGGAACCTAGAGTCATCTAGTCACCAGCTTTCATTCTTAGGAATGTGAACAAACACTCTTGCCTTTTCCTGGGAACTCTCCAGAAGGACAGAATCACTGACTTGGCCTCCTTGGCAGGATTGAACAGGGGCTGCAATTTAGCATGGTCATCCCCTGTTCTGCAGCACAACATGAGCATCTCCCTGGATAGCATCTTCTACACTTGCTGCAGAGAAAAGTCCTCACTGTTTTCATGATGAAGCAATCAAATTATGTTCTCTTCATGTGTGGTACTTTCATCATAGGAGTCATACTGAACTGAGATTTATCGTATTTTGTTTTTGAAGGAGAAGAAATGCTTCCTTACCCTTCCTTACCTCAGCAAATAATGCCCCTGGCACTGCCAAGCACTGAAGCCAAGAGAAGGATCAACAGCCATTTAGCCCCTGGAAGGCTGCCCCAAAAGTGAATAAATGGTGGGGGAGAGGGGGGAGTATTGAATGAATAGTGAATCCAGCAGCTGGCACCTGTGGAGGTGCAGGGAAAAAAGGTGAATCATTAGCACGCCTGGGGTGGATTTTCAGGGGCAAAGGTACAACGCACAGATCTATCCATTTCCCAGCATGTGCTTACCAGCAGCCTCAGCTAGAGACTCAACACCCTAGTAGCAGGGCACAAAGGAAGTGCTCCTACTGGCAGTAACTTTTTGATTAAATAAAGGAATGCTTGCACAGCAGTCAGCTTTCCAGTTGCTACATGACTAATTAATCAAGACTGCTTGTATTCAGGTTTCCCTTTTAGATTTCCAGTCTGCTTCTTAGACCCTGCTGAGTTTAACTAGGTATCTGTCCTGTCTTCTTTAAGAACAAAACAAAAACAACACAATAGACAACATATTTCTCCTTGCCTACAGTAAATTAAATATTAAGATGGAGAGTATTCTGTAAAAATAGTACTATAAATACTTTGATACCTCAACAACAGTGGTTGTTAAATTTGACAAAAACTGTGCCTTTAAAGATAATGTTAAAAAATATAATCAATGTGCTACCTACAAAAAGCACGTTTGAATGCAGAACTAACAAGGAAAATAACCTCAAAGAGTAGGACCAGAGAAGAACATGGGTCCCAGCAGGTAAAGCCTGAACTCTGCGAAGCTCCTGGGCACACCATACCCATACAAGGAGAGGAGGGAAACCTGACACAAAATCCTACATTCCATACATTCCCTAGGAAAGAAATGCTAAGCTGCCTTCCAGAGTCTGATATGCTATTTGGGATCCAGGGGCAAGTAACTCTCTGGTCAGGCTCTATTAAAAAAAAAAAAAAATTAAAAAATTATATATATATATATATATATATATATATATATAAAATTTCATAAGAGTTGATCAACATTCATTCTTAGAAATTTCTGAGAGCAAAACAACACTTGGGACTCCCCAGCAAATATGAAGCAGCTCTGCTAGAAACCAGTCAGGGTGCGCTGCCCAGAACCACCAGAGAGAACAGAAGCTGCACTTGGCATTAGCCTTGCTCCATTTCCACTGTGCACAAGGGAACAGATGCCCTTCAGTTCCCCTGCATTTCTACCTCTTTTTCAAAATAAGACACAGAAAAGAACATATGACATCTGCCATGCCACACCACTCAGCCTACTTCCCTCTGCCCAGTGATGACGTATGGTACCTCATCCATGCCTCCATCCTTCTATCTCACTCTCTCCCTTTTCCTCCCCTATGCTAAGGGCAAAGGAAGGGAAGCTGTTGCTGTTTCTGTAGATAACACTCTCTCAGCGTCACTAGGAAAAAGTGCAGAGAAAATAATCTGGTCCTCGAGGAAATGTTAAAGTCTGCAGCTGAGGGTGAAGTTCTGCAGCGGGTTCTGCTTCCAACTCTCAGAAGCCTCATAATAGTCTCTCACAGCTGACACCCAGCTAGCCAAGATTCTTGATCAGAACCCAGGTTTTACACTCAAGGCTGTCACATCAAAAATAGATACAACCACCTCATTTCCATCTCCTGATGCGTCCCACCCTGTCCTGGAAAGGTGTCTGTCAGGGAGGTATATTTGGGGGGGATCCTCCCAGCCCCACACTGACAGTCAGTCTGCTGCAGTGCCTGGAAGGTCAAAGGTAGTTCTGTTCCTGTACAACGAGGCTGAAGTGGGAGCAAGATGTGTGCCAATGAAGGCACCAGCACTTTCAGACATTTGCACAGAGCCCAAGTACCTACTGCACAAGGCAATAGTTACTGGGTGAATCACAATTCCAGACTTAGGCAGTTACCCACCTAGACCTGCTTCTGGTGACCAGATCAGTTGCTTCAATGTAGCCCTGAATTCCTTATGCCAGGTGTGAGGATCTGAGTCTCCGGCTTCCAATGCACTGCTTAGCTTACACTGAGTGCTCCTGTGGTTTAAACCCAACATTACTGTGTAGCTCTAAGTGAAGTCATGTTGGGGGAACATTGGCACAAATTTAAACGCCTACAGCATCTCCATGGAAAACTTAAAAACTGAGAAGTTTATTGAACAGTTGAAAATAAATAACAAAAGTGGGGGCTCGTTAAATTTACTTTGTACTCACTTATATTCACTCCAGCTGCAGAAAATGTGTTTCAGCATAAACAATATTGTAGATGACTGTGGGTGAGACAGCATTTTGCCTTGTTTCTGCCCATCAGCAAACTCTAGAAGTCTTTCTTTGAACAAAAAAACCTCCAAAAATCCAACCAACCAAAATAACCCACCAAGTCCAACAAAAACCCCTCCAAACATTTCCAAGGCTACTTTTCAGTTGTAAGGGTTACTCACAAGCCTGGTGAAATGACAATTCAGTGGTTGCAAGGATAAGAACACATACGGTTCTTTTCATAATGCTTTATGCTAAAGTAGGAATGTACTTTATCTTAACAGTAGGATCGTACACATGTTTATGCTTGGAAGTTTACTCAAAAATACTATGAAAATATTCTTAAAATACTACAGTTTGAAACAATGCATGACAGAAACAGTCTGCAGGCCTAGCATGCAGAATGGGAATCACAAGGTTCAGATGGACAACAGGGAGGAATACAGATTACCAGAAATTACATGATTTTCTCATTAAAAATAGTAAAACATTAATTACGTTACAGGAAATACTAAAAATACAGTAAACTTTGCCGTTTGTAGGTTCTGTAAGAATGGTTTTAGTGCTATGTTAGTTATTATAGAAACTCAAACAGTACTAGCTCCTTGACCTACAGTGGCACTGTATATATATGCCAGGATCTGCACTTTGAGTCGTACTGGTCATTGAGACAGGTAACAATTCAGTGAGGTTGAGATAAAACATTGGCTATCACAAGAACAAATGTATAAAACTCCCTGAAAAATTAGACAGAAGTGAACAGTGGCTGCTAATCCCAGAGAAAGCAAGAGGGAGGATGTGTGCTTGCCTTACAGAGTGGCAGTGACTGCTGGCTGAGAGTTTAAGTTGGACTGGCTCTCACAAGAATCCCAAGTCGGTCTGTCTGTCCACCACAGGGGTTTGTTTTCAGCCCAGGCAGAATTATTCTTACCCATTCCTGCCAAGGACCTGTGAACCGATCTAGAAAATGTCTCTTAACAGCTATAATGCACAATGAACTCAATCCTGTATGGAAGTACAATATACAGAGGATAAAAAACCCCTCATGAATGCTTTACTCCTGGCCTTCTCCCCTCAATGTGAAGGCTACTCTGCTTTTGTCCCCCTCCCACCTTCTCCCGTACCCCACCTCAAATAAGCAGATGCAATCAAGGTGAAATTTATTTTGAACCAATTCTGCAAAACAGTTCAACAATGCCATACTTTATAAAAATACTTAGTTACATAATTAAACTTATTACTATTTATATAAAAAGTGTGAATGTGAATTTTAAACTCTGTTAGGGTAAGAACCACATCAAGGTCTTCAGGTGAAACAAATAAATTTTCATAAACATACAAACTCTTTTGGAGAAGTTTTATAATACACAACCATTTACAATGAACATGTTCATTAAGTTAGTGTTTTATTCCTTTACTATACAAGTGTTATTACAATGAACTGTTCCATTCAGTAATTAAAAATCCATACAACGCCAGTGTCATTTTTGGCATTTTTTTGTTACGACTGTATTAATACATAAACTCATATGATTGTGTTATTAATTTTAAAATACTTAGAAAAATTAAAATTTCATAATCTTTTTGGGTTTTTTGAGTATTTTGTGTGTGTGTTTTTTTGTTTTGTTTTTGTTTTTCTTACAGAAAGCCCTTTTAAAATTTGATAACCACAGATGTATAGTTGATGAGCAATGATGAGGGAAAATGAAAAATGATGGCACTGTTCCTACATAGATCTGTTTGGTAGTTGGATTCAATGTAGTGTAAACCCATGAATGTTAAGTTTAGTACCAGAACTATATTACCAGCTTTTCTGAATTCATTTGTTGGATAGATTTACAATGATAATATGAATTCCAAGCCGGTAACTAAGTAAGAGTGCTTCAAAATTAAAGTACATAAACTTGATCAGAAATTCAAGAGCCTCATGCAAATTGTTGAGTAAAAGATATGACGTTATTGCTTGATATGTCAGTAGCCAAAGAAAATAAATCTAGATGTAGTGTCAGCTTGGCTGAATGCCAGCAAATTTCATTACTTGGACAACATTAAATATATTTTATCCCTTTACTTTTTAAACTTTCACATTTTCTTTCATTTATTTTTAGTTAAATAATTCTGTAGGAAGGGCAGAAGTGGGAAGAACAACTGCATGTGTGTCTTAATAGTCAAGAAAAGCAAAAGTGCAATCAAATCCCTGAACTAGTGACAGATAGCACTTGTGGCACTCACCCTCATTAACATTTACAAGCCACATACAATAGTACCAAACCTGTCTCTGAAAAAGGACTACAAGGTGGCCATTTACCAGCTTCAGTCTTCTTTCCTGGTGAACTTTGTTCAGGTAGTCTTCCCATACAAAAGCTTGCTGTTCCACTGGAGCTTAAAAGATTAAAGGCTTTCCCTCCATGATTGTATTACATAGCTTCAAGTTCAAATATCATCATACTTTATCAACACAATTTTATAAAATATTACCTCATTTTCTAGTTACCTTCATTATTCTTAATTAGCTATGCAGAAAGAAAAAAGGAAAAATCTCTCATGCTACTTTCCAGTTATATTAATACAAGTATTAACACAGTGCATTATGCTCTCTAAACTCACTATTGAGGTCTACCATTTAGATCAAGTTTCTCATTCACTTTCCAATTTCTCTTTTTACCTACCTAATTAAGTCCATGAAAGTGGAAGCTTAAAGATCGAGACTATAAACCAAATACAGTTGTACCATCTTTTGTTTTGCAGGAATGGGGGCCACACACATGGAGTTTTAAACACAGGGAGTCTTACTGAACTGCAATAGAATTGCTTGGTCCCACAAAATTCTTTCTGCTTTAAAAAGGCCTTGCTCCAAGATCACTAATTCCAGACAATTCCCTCATTAGTAGAATGATTAGCAAATACAGGGAGAATAAAGGATTTGAAACATTGGTTTTTCTGCTGTTGTTCACACCAACACACATTTTTTCTGCCCCATATTTTCAATAAGCTTCCTTTGGACCCTGAAAATAAGTTGGGAAAGAGGAAAAAATAAAAACATGTCATTGGTAAATCAGAGTATAACACTTTAAAAGTGGTTTTGTGCAACTGCATTATGAAATTCCAGTTTGCCATTAAGAGCATGCAAAGTAGCGAAGATTTTCTTTCCTGTGATTCCTTAGAGACTTCAGGAATTCTTTGCAAGTCTTTTACATTTGGCAGATTTGTGCATGTTATATAGACTGTTGGCTTATAAATTGTCTCCAGGCTGGTACTGTGGTTCTGTAGCAGTAAAGTAGTCCTCCAAGAAAGACTGTATATACTCAAATGTTGGTCTCTCATCAGGGTCCTTCTTCCAACACAGTTTCATTAACTCGTGGAGAGACTCTGGGCAGCCTTGTGGACAAGGCATCCTATACCCACGTTCCACTTGTTCCAGAACTTCTCGATTCACCATTCCTAAAAGGAAAGCACATTAGCTCTGAATGACATCATGTAAAGAACAGTTTCCCAAAGTTTTTCAAGAAACCTCTGCAGCTGTAATGCATGTGGTTCTACCAAAACAGAACCTTTAATGAACATGCTTTATGGTGAATGAGTTTTTTACATTTTGAATGAAATACATTTTCTGAAAATTATTTCACTACGCTAGTAATTCCTCAACACCTGGTCCTTTTCCCTTTCTCCCTTTCCCACTGCCTTGGACATGTCCTTTCAGAAAGAAGGCCCAAGCACAAATAGCTCCTTCCTGCCTTAGGTTCCACTCAAGGACCACTTAATTTGAAACAAGGCCAAGAAAAAAAGCTTTATATATCCGTAACAGAACTGCCTTACAAATTCCAGATCCAGCAAAATATCTGCTGAAAAATGTTTCATTTCAAAAACTGGTTTAGCAAATTCAGTGTACTGATGCTCTCTGTAGCCTGGAAAAATGTCAAAAGTAGAAATAGCAGGAACAGATAGGAAATATAAGGACACCAACTAATCTGAAATAAACTGTCAGTTACATTTAGAAGTGCCATTATCTTAAAGCCCTTCAAAATATGCAATATTTAACCTGAAAATAAACCAAAGTATCTTTGTGAACAAAGGAACCAGTGAGGTATGACTAAGTTTTTGTCTCTGCTTGTCAACTATGGGCTCCGAATGAAGGGAAGAAGTACAAAAGGTAACTTCAGAGGCACAGAATACAACAAAGAAAAGAAAAATCTATTAAATCTTCCTGTTACCTGGATATGGCACTCTCCCCTTAGTTACCAGCTCTGTCAGTAAAATTCCAAATGACCACACATCTGACTTGATTGTAAACCGACCATACAATGCTGCTTCTGGAGCGGTCCATTTAATTGGAAATTTAGCTCCTACAAACAAGAAAAAGAGATTCTGGAAGGAAAGATTCTCAATTTACCCTTGCTAATCCACAATTTGCTTACACTTGAAAATATTTTGAAAAGAATAATGAACTAAAAACATTTTTATGCTTTGCTTTACTAATAAAATTCAAGGTAGTATAGTATTTTAATATTTCTCAAACTAGGACAGCAACTATTGGCTACAATATGTGGAAGCACTAAAGACATCTAAAAGTCTCACTTGAATATGTTTGAAAAAGTGAATCTGATTAACAACTTCTCTGTAATCTCATCTCCTTCAACAGTAGCATGTTTTATCCCCCAAAAAGAACTAAAAATGCTTTTTGAAAACACAAACTGCCACATAACTTTGAACAAAGGAAGTTTACTAGGATTACACTTAGGATTACACTAAACATAGTTGTGAAAGCACACTTCCATGCATGATCTTTATCCATGAACACAGAATACACAGGCATGTTCTGCTAAATGTAATAATAGTCCTAAGCAATTGAAAGGCAACTGGTCTAATTAATTAAATAAATTTACTGGCCTTACCTTGTCTTGCAGTGTACTCATTGTCCTCTATTAACCTTGCTAAACCAAAATCTGCTATTTTACACACAAGATTGTCTCCTACAAGAATGTTAGCTGCCCGGAGGTCCCTGTGGATGTAGTTCATTCTTTCAATGTAAGCCATGCCATCCGCAATCTCAAAAAGAAAAGTGTTATAACAGGTTATTTTTATGCCTATATACCTTTCTTGCAAGCATTAAGCTGCACTCCTTATTTTAGCTCCATTCCCATTGTATATGTATAGGAATTATAGCACAGCGACCAAGAGCTTGGCACTGATTAGTGTGTCTGGCTATGCAGTATTCGCTAATTGCAAACCAGAATCATTCCTTTCTGACAAATTACAAACCCACAACAGAAGGTTTAAGACCCAGCAGCATACAATAGTCAGAGCATTCGACATTTATGTTTAGTTGATATCTGATACCTCATCTCTAAGCACAAAATACAGCTTTTTTGGTACCTGAGCAGCCATGTCGACCAGCTGTGGGAGTTTTAAGTATTTTCCTTCCCCTTCTTTAAGGAAGTCTAGCAAGCTGCCTGTAAAACATGACACATTTTGGGGTGAAAAAAAAACCCCAAAACATTAACTTGACCTAAAAACACAAATGAGGCTTTTTTCTTAGACATTACGATTGACACATTTATCTCATGAAATCTGTATTTGAAAATCCATCATTTACCAGAATATGTGATTCAATGATCCCATTAGTTACCCCTGCACTGGTAACTAGTTAGTGCAATTCTATTCAAGTGGTTTGGGATTCACTTCAATCATGCAAATAACTAAACACTAAAAAAACAGACTGCTGTTTTTGGCAATACATTAGAATTTTTCCAATGTTGTTGGTATCAGTGCTCCTCCTAGCTGGACTTTCTTCCATTTATAAACACAGAACAAAAAAACTTTTATCCCTTACTTACATTTTTCTGCTGGCCCCAATCATATATTAAAGAAATTATTCTGAAATTGCTGCTTTTATTTTGTTTTTTCTTTCTAACAGGAAAAATGAGCTTTCATTCTTTACAATACCTTATTTTCTCCCATTAATATAATGCAATTGTAACCAGAACATTACATGAGCAGTATCTGAAATCAGTTACAAGGACCCGTGCTTCTGTTAAGACAACAACCTTTACTGCAGTAAAGCTTTGTCTCTACACAACAGTTTTCCTTACAGGTGGCATTATGTCACACGAAGTGGCATTATGTCACACATTTCCTTCCTAAGGAATGGGTGAGACTTGCTAACTAATTACTCTTGTCACAGTCAAAATTACAGTAACAAAATTACAAGTGTGGCCCTGGTGAGGAAAGAAACCACATTCCTCTGCATATCCTGAACTGGATTCATAGCAGTAACTCTGAATTAGATTTCTCCAACATAACTTTAGTGACTTGCTGTGTTTTTGCACAGTGAAAGTAAAAATGTGGCAGGCCAGACCCACACTGCTGCTGCTGTTTGCTGTGTGTGTTTGCACAGACTTTTTCTGACCTTGGTTCATGAGATCAAAGGACTGAAGAGGAGCAAAGATTTCACACTGATCTCTAGTAACCTGTCCCTACTGCAAAAAAACAGTTGGATTGCAGTTTGTACCTGCTTCTTTTCCTTGTAAAAGGGGAAATAAAAATAAATTGTTCTACTAGCTTAGAACAAAGAACTTCTATGAATTTTTTTGTAAAATGTGAGAAGTTTGTCAAAGGAAAGCTATAAAAAGAAGCTTGCAACAGCATTTTGAATCTATAATTTAGACAAATTACAATTCTTTACTTCTGGTTTTGCAAGGTAACCAGTTCTGGTAGTAAACTTTGCTTTTCTTTAGACAGTTATGAATATTTTTTTTCCTTACTGCCTTGCTGAAACCTGATTTCTGAACAATGAAAACTGATTTTGCATGGCTGTCTAGTGTCATTTAGAACAAAAATGAAGAAGGAACTTCATACATTTTCTCTTCCTTTTTACCTTTTTAAACTTATACAACCCTTTAAAAACCTCATAAAGCAAACCCATGCATTTGTGGTGCAGCAGTGAACACAACTAGCCACTCCATTGCTTCTGTATAAGGATAGCAAAATTTCCCTATGAGTTGAGCAGAAGTCCGCATTTTATAACAAATGGAATAACTGACTTGGAAATCTGCTGCTTCTTAACACTAATATGCTTATGATGTTTATTTCTACATTCTGCCTAAATCTCTAAATCTGTGTTTCAGCAGCAGGGGGAGGGGGAAATGATATAGAGCAAAGGAAGAAGGATCAAAGACAGAAAACAAGGGGATAAAGGAGGGCGTCTGGAGGAAAAAACACTCAACCTTTTTAAAATTTACTATTACACTGCTGGGAAAGAAACAGTAAAGAACCCAAAGCTCAGCATGTTTTGTTGTTAGCATGACCTGTCTACAGGCAGCCATAATCTCATAATAATATTCCCAACAATACCGTTCCATTTAAATGTGATGGACAGTACACACTAAAAACGAGGAGAAAAAAACCCCAGTCTTGTACTTGGAAGATTAGCAAGGGTGACACAGATGTGCAAAAAAATCATGCCTCTGTCCATAATCTAAATCAGAACTGCTCCAAGTAGGTCAAGCGTTGCTCATTTTAATTTAATCAAAATTAACACTTATACTCCAGTTAGCTTATACCTAAAATTAATTAAACATCTGATTTATTGCTGAGGTCTTAAATAACCTTTTACATTTAGTATTTCTAACTATTCTGTCCCACACCTTTTGTCATGAATTCAGTGACGATGTAGATTGGTTCCTCAGAAACGACAGCGTAGAGCGGAACAAGCTTGTCGTGTCGCAGTTTCTTCATGATCTGAGCCTCCTGCAGGAAAGCTTCTGGCATCATTGTACCAGGTTTTAGTGTCTTGATTGCTACTTTTGTGGTTCCATTCCATGTTCCTAGAGAAACAGATCGGGGTTAATTCCCCACTGTAATAGTGAAGAGATTTTCTGCTGAAACTTTTTTCTGCTTCTGTTTTCTTAGCTAACAGAATAATCATAAACTGGAATATACTGAATATTAATTTTACCATTACATGAATGATCATGACTGGAATTTTCTCCCTTATTTCTCTATGATATTATCTTTTCAGATCCTGATACTGATTTACTTAAAATACTACTAAAACATTCACAGGAACAACTGAAATGTGTCACATTAAGCTCTTACCCATCCATACTTCACCAAAACATCCTTGGCCCAACTTTACTTCCAGCCTCAAAGATTCTCTAGGAATTTCCCAGGCATCTTTTGCTAGTCCCTGTGTTTGTGGTTTCACAGTGGGACACACAGTTGTTAGCTTATGACACAGCCCATCAGCATGTTCTGGAAAACAGAAAAGGCAGTTAACAGCTTCACAGTTAAACAGGGGCAAGATTGTAACAAAAGTAACATCTTAATGTTGACAAAAAAGAACTAGTCCATTTATTTTTGGTTGAAATCAGGCAGAAATTTCATAATTGTGAATTTTAACAATAAGCTATGCACACAATCCTTATTCCTCACAGTAGGCACAGGGTAACACTGGAACTTGGGCTTACCTCTGTAGTGTTTCACCAACTTCTGCAGAGATTCAAATTGTGCTCTGGTTGTGATATAGTATCCACCATTGTCAAGTTTCCTGATTTTGTAGTGTTTTACATTATCACCTCTGACCTCGTCCCAGTCACGTATAGATAGGGAATAAGCACCTAGGAAAAAATTAACATCTGGTTCTTCTCCAAAATGTAAAAAGGTATTTAACATTTCTCCTCAACTGTCATTGTACATATACATGGTGTGCACATTTATGTGTATCATGGGATAGGCATAAAAATGTTCACCTTGGTGGTGGGGAGAGCAGGGAATGGGAGAGAGAAGAGACACACAGACACATACATACCTTTAGTGGTTTCACTCTCTCTTACTAAGAAAATACCACGCTGGTTCCCAGGATTTAAAAGTAGCCTTTCTGCATCCTTCCTGCCCATCTTACCAAAATACCACCTAGAAAATTTAAAAGGAAATGTGTAAATAAAAGCTTCCTATGCTTTGGTACTCATATAAGCAAAAGATTTAGAAATCTCAAGCACTGACTGGACTATTATTCCAAAACATTTGCTGGGCTGTTTGGATAAGCAAATACTAAAGCAGATACAGATCAACAAAACCAATGACATACATATAATCAAAAGATTAAGATGACCTATTTCTATATGACACTCATTTCTATTATTTACAAAATACATGTAAAGTGTGCTGTACCTGCAAATACTATGGTTTTCTGCTGGCTTAACAACAGACATCAACTGTTCTTAACATAGAAAGGAACACCCTCCTCAGGCTAAGTTTACAGGCCCAGATGAATCAGATGACACACTCTGGTAGCACATTCAACACTGCAGCAGCTGAAACTCCTTTCTTTAAAAAGTTCTGGCTTTATGTTAGAAAACAATATTTAATGCAAAGCGAGTGTGCATAAATATCATTGGATGACAGGTTCATTCGGGTTGGAAGGATCCCTGGAACTCCAAGCAGGGAGGGTAAGTAAGCAGTGACATCAGACCTACTTGCTCAGGATGTAGTCCACTTCAGGTTTGAGAACCTTGAAGGACAGACCACCAACCTGGGCAACCTGTACCCCTTCCTAGCTGTCCTCAGGATAAAAAAGGTTTCTTATATTCATCTGGGAACTCTCCTGTTTCAATTCCTGTTGCCTCCCATCTTTCTCTACCTCAGTAGAGAGAGCACTTTTTTCTACTGTTCATTTAGGAACAACCCTACGGTAGGTGTCATATACTTCTCTGTGAGTAACATTCCAAACTGCTGAATCATTCTGATACCAAAAAGAACACCAATGGTTTAAAAGACTTGCATTTTTTTTCTAGCCTTCAGTTCTTTCACAAAAGGAATTTTTTCTACACTCCTACAGCATGCTCATCCTGATGAGCAGCCTGCACACAGCGCTGTCCTGAGCCAGTGATAATTTTAAGGTCCATCTTCATATGAATCCCTAGACACTGGAATAAGACTTATTTCTAACTACGTTTTATTTTTATTAGATGCTTCAGAAGTTACAAAGTGATGCAAAGTGTAAATTTCAAACATTTTTGTCTGTCACTATCTTATCGTCAATCTAATTTGGCTTCACGAGTGACGGGAAAAGTAGTACTGGAAACTGCTGCAAAACAATGGCTTTGTGGGTAAAACATTTTCTGGGGTAAAAATGTAGATAAAGAAGGATCACTCTGTTGGCCATGAACAGAATGGCCTGTGCAATCACATGAGAATTTGAAACTTATTCTTAATTTTGTTGTATTTGCAGTTTGAGTGTTGAAGGAGATATGCAAAGTTAGAAATGGATATGAGAGCATATATATGGAACACTATTCGGATGTAACCTATAATCTTACAGAAGCAAACTTGAATCCTAGTTCATAACTTCACAAGAAAATGCCTCTTCCCTGGACTACAACAACAACTTACAAACTGTATTTTAAAGTGCTGTGTTACTTCATTACCTATAGAAGGGTTGAATTGCCTTATTTTTTAGAGACAATTAAACTTTTATATTACGGTGTCATTAAAAAAAAAGCACACAAGTAATATGGATCCTGTCACAAGCAGTTTCTGCTATAAGTGCCTCCAGGCTTACAAAAAGCCACAGACAAAATCTTAGCAAACTGGGGCTCTGTATTGCTTTTAAACTTGTAACTCTAATTGAAGTCACAACACAAAATCTACAAAAACTATCAAAGCACAGGGATAACAAACTCTAAACCAAATGAACTTTACTCCAAATGCTGCGGGGATATATCATAAAGTTAGCACCGGTTCTTTAAAATAATCAGTTTTTAAAAGCTTCCTCATTTATCACCCTTCACTCTCACCTCTAGTCATCACATAAACCTATGACAAATCCCACCACTCTGTTCAGTGTTTAGGAGCCATGCTTTCTTTGTAAAGGGGCTATAATTTCCATTTTATCACCACTGCAATTGTAATGACATAAGCTTTTATTGCATAGTTTTTAAGAAAAAAAAAAATTGACTTTTTTCTCCCCCAAAACCCCCAAAGTTAATCATTTTAAATCCAGATGAAACTCAAGGGTGTAAAATAACAGAGCATCTTTGATGCAATCATTTTTTAATAGCGAAGAGCCAAGTGAGAGCAGCAGCAGCAGCGTGTTAAAGTCTCAGCTTGAGATTCAGGAAACATCTTGAAAATCAGGCACTTTTCCCAGACATGCAGTAGCAAACACAGAAGTGCACAGATCACATATCAGGGAATTGCTGATTGGCAGTACCATGCCTATATATTGAAACAAGAGCTGTGCAACTTTATATTTCTAGTACAACAAATACCATTCCTTGGAACAAGCATAACCTAAAACTCTACTCCAACCTACAGGTTCCACAGTCATTTTATGTGATTGTCTAAGCACTCCAGGATGTTAGTAAATAAATGTAGGAAGTACTGGCACATAAAGCACTATAATTTTCCAAATTCATAGCAGTACTTAGCATATCAAACAATTCTGTCACCAAAAAGTTATTACAGATTAATAGTATTAGCAATAATTGTACACACAAATGCTTTTTTAGAATGCTAAGTTAGGTCATACCAAGTATGTACCTGATCTTGACTCAGGGTTTAGCATGCAAAAATAAGGATGAAAACCTAGAGTTGATGGAGAGTGAACTCTTTTGCTAAAACCCATCCATTTTTTCTTTATATCATATGTAAGATGTGTCTTCCAATTTTTATCACTACTGAATTCTCGCATCCTTTCTCCTTTAGCCCCACATGTGGCAAGCAGGCATAAAACATCTGCATGCGTGTCTACCTCATGCTTACTAATAATTCCACCTTTGACATAATCCAAACAGCACTGCTATCCCTTCATTAAGAGTATTCTCCTCCTTTACCCTTAAATGCTACATATAATGGATTTTAAAAACAGTATCACTACAGGGTATAAAGTATGTAAGATTGACAGGATATAGTGTCTTACTCTTCTGCTTGAATGGAGTCTGCAGGAGCTACATAATTGCTTGGGATGTAGCCTGTCTTCCCAGTAGCAATGGATCTTGCTTCCCACCAGTCTCCCTCCCTGCAATGAAACATCAATTACCTCTTCCACATACAAACAACACATAATTCCATAGCACTTGTAATGTACTCACATATGAAAGGCAGGTAAATTTAGGTAACCTTTTAATTATGAGGGCATCTAAAACAGTTTGTGCTGCACCTACATACATACCGTGTTGAGAGCAACACAAATGGCTTTTAGTGGAATTTCTTATTTTAAAGATTTGGGGCTTCTTTTTTTTTTAATATAAAACCAAAATGTTTTATGGCAGAGATGTGTAAATAAACTTCTGAGTGGTCTAGTCTTCATCGGCCTCTCCAGATGAGAGAGTAACTCCAGCTGCAGAGTCTGGGATGGAGCAGTACCTGTACCCACCTTTGCTGCCCCAAAGGGGGGAGCTGTGCCTTGCTGGGGCAGGGAGGGGAAGGAAGTCACACAACCGAGAAGAGGCTTGGGGCGACCACAGTTGCTACAGTTCTACATCTGCACCCAAACCCTGCACCCAACCTGAAAAGTTACTGTCTTAGCAGTATTATAAATTTTAACCCCATGACTGAATATTGATTAAAAAAAAAAAAAAAAAAAAAAAAGAAAAATCTACCCTTCACTGAAATAGGATACACAGATTTCCAAAAGAATTAAGGACCTAATTATTCCAAACAACCCACTGAGGTCTGTGAATGAGAATACTTACGTATTATTTATTATCTGGAACCGTTCACCTTTCTTAAATGAAAGGTCATCTGTAGTTCTAGCTTCATAATCATATAAGGCCACAAATACAGTAACACCACCTTAGGAAAAAGAAAAAAAATCCCATATGATATAACAGCAATGTTCCAACACTTGATTTAAGGACTTGTCCATGAAACAATCAGTATTGATTTGGAAGCAACACTCTGGATTGCATCTCATTTTGGAAGAGAGATCAATAACCTGCTATTTTCTTAGGACAGAGCAATGCCTATAAACAGACATTCTGAAAATATGCTTCCACACCACATAAGGCCACTAGACACATTGCTGGAACTACATTAATAATTACAGCACTTATATACACAAACCTGCATGACACATCATCAGTAAAAAAAACCCCAAACCCATAGCTTCTTTATTAAGCTTGCTTCTTGTTAAGAAATGCAATTTGGAAGAACCTACACCACCACAATGATGAACCATCAGCTGCTAATTTTCACAGAAGTAAAAGTTCCTGTTGCACTTAGCTATAAATAACTGCTGTATTCCGAACTTTTTGGGATTACACATCAAGACCTACCCAAGGAACAAAACCAGAAATAAAAGTATTTTCTTGAGGACAAAGACATTGCTCTGCTTTAGCACTGATGATTTTTTTGATTCCACCAAGTCTCCCCACCCGTGAAGTAGACCCTTGCTGAGGATGATCCATCAGTGCATTACTCCAGAGAACAAGAAAGTACACCAAGAGAAACACATTGCATCTAATTTTGGATCTTACAATTAGCATGACAGTGATCAGAAAGGAAGAGTACATAATGCAATGGGGACAGTCTATATGAAATACTCTTTTGCAATGTATACTTTCTGACATAAGAGCTACTAATCACCTAAATATTTTAATTTGATTTGGAGTCTTCCTGTGGATACAGTCTCTCAGCAGGCCTCAGCTGGAAATGAATTTACAGTTGTGCTAGGAAAAACAGAACAAAACCCCCACAGGAGGTTAGAGTAATTGAAGTTTTTCGGGTTTTTTTTAAAGCATGATTTATGAACTGAACATGAATGAAACTATTTCTTAGAAGTTAGCAGCTCCTAATTTAAGCTAAAATTCAAAACAGTTCTACTATTTTTTCTCTTTATTACTACATTATTTTGATGACAAAATGATATGTGGAGCAAGAAAATAGAGAAGATACAACTGTATTCACACAAACAGAAAGCAAGTGTTATGGAAATAAACCATCCCAGAGAGTTCTTCAGCAGGTGAAAACAATCAATACTCTCATCTCAAGTCATGGTATCACAAAAGTTTTTAACTGCATACAAAGAAACTCGCAAAACTTCAGCTACCATAAGACCTCTTTTTATTCTCAGTAACAAGTGTTATTTTTTCATAGCAAAGAATAATAAAATACTTGAAGAGAACAGCATCAGCACAAACAGATTTAAACAAAGATACTGTCAAATGATATTTCATGTCTCTTGCAGCTGTTTTATTTGTGAACTACTGTGAGGTGATCTAGTTTAGCTGCTCAAGCTATCTGTGGCCACAATACTTTCCTTAAAGATTTTCCTTTTATTATATCAGTATTCCATCCTCTAATCTATGACTGGTTTTGGAGAGAAGACGTTACCTTCTTGTTCAGCATAGGGATTACAGAGCACTAGAACAGCTTCATGGAAGGCAAGAACAGTGGTCCACTTTTCTGTTTTGATTTTCAGCAATATTCTATGAATTCAGAGTATCTGAAGACAGTGTGTAATACAGGAGCAGCGTGACTAACTCAGCTTTCTTCTCCTTTTCTGCTCTAGAGGAATAAAAGATGGCTCAACTCTTTTCAGCCTCACTACAGGCCATCATGACAACCATATCATCCTCTTGTCACACATCACTGATCAACTGGATAAGTACTACTGACACTTACATCCTGTTTGACAAGCCCATCGATTCTCCTCTCTTGTGAAGCAAAGGGTCACAGAATGTGATCCAGTGTTTTACTGATCAAAAATACAAAAAGCTTACAGCAGATGAAGGCTGTCATCTTACTCACTCACAAAAACACCCAGATTTGATTGATCTGAAAAGCAGTACTAATAATTGTTAGTGCAATTTTATTTACGTACGTATGTATTTATTTAAATACATGAGGTTTTATGTGTGAGGTTTTTTGTGGATGGGCTAGTTTTACAGAACGAGGAGAAATAATTTCATATGCAGTATCATTTTAAATTGCAAAACAATGAGAGCATTCACACAAATCAGCCTGCCTGCTGATAACTGATTTCACACTGATGAGATCTCAGACTCTTTTCATGAGAAATCTCTCTTGTTGACTCTAGTTCAAGACATAACATGCACAACAACCAGCAGGAACAGGCAAGAAAACATGCCTTCTGGTCTCTGTAGGAAAGGATTTGTGGTACCCAGTGGGGGGCTACATCCCTGATGTCTGGTTATGCCCAGGAGTGCCTGCATGCACTGCTGGAGATTCCTACATGACCAAAGAACCAGATCTAGTGAGAAGAAATACGCCAAGGTTCTTGGGGAAGATGAAATACAATAAACTTTCCTCAGCAGAGCTAATGAAAATAAATAAATGCTGCCCTTATTTAATTTCTGCATATGTTCACTCAAAATGGGGATTCAGAGCTGACTCATAAATGATACAGGCTAGATGTTCATTTTAATTACTTGTTTTTTAATGTATCCCCAAGAAAAGGACTATGAGGTGATTATTACCTGACAATTCATATTTGGTTTCCTGATCTGCTTAATGCCAAGGTCAGAATGTGTTTTCATGGATCTCAAATTTCTTGTGTTTAAAAGACTTTAAATGCCACTGGAATAATGTAAACACTTAAGCACTGTAATTGTGCCAACATTAGAGGTTTGTGGGAAAACTAGAAATAGACTAATAAGAAATTATTTATTCTGTTTTGTGAAGTGTCTGTACAGAGCTTCTAGAATAAATTAGTCTGTGTTTTCAGTGTCTCTCTCAAAAAAGAATAAACCACAGCTTTCTCTCAAAAATATCCATAAAAATTATGAAATTAGTTATGTGGACAAAATCAGCATTTTTGTAAGTTTTACGATTTTTATATAAAGGTGGGCTTATAACATCAAACATGCATGTTGCTTAAAAATGCTGCATCTTCTATACCTCAGCCAAGAAGATCTCTGTGTGTTGCAAATTCTATTTTTACCCTTTCCATTTTGGTTTTAATATGACCACCAACAAGGGGAATTCTGCTCATTCATTTCACACATATTGTTCCCATAGTCAAGTACATAGAATATAATGCAAATTCTGTTTAGCTTTATAAATTGATTCAATGTTGTATTGATATAACTTGAAAGTAATCAGACTTGAAACCAGTTTAAAATATCAATTTTTTGAGCTTGAAGTGTTTTTCATTCTGTACATCTCTCCAAGCTTAAAGCCATTATCCCATATGCATCCTTTCAACAGCTTAAACTTCTAATGTAATTTTATCAACTATTCCCATTACTGTCTTTAGTAAGTCTTAAATTTCTCTGTGCTGTGATCCTCCTAATTGTCTCCACAAAAATAAAAGCCTAAACACCCAACCTTCATGACCCAGTCACTAGTGAATACAGGCTGAATTATTATTTGAGCAGTAAAGACACTGAAAATCAGGAATCTCTAAAAGGCAATTTATTTTAAATTTGCAATTTATTTCTCTGTGGCAAGGTGTCATAGTATTTTTTTGACTATGACTGTCAAGTGGCTATAATAAAAAATAATAATACCAATCATTTTATGTAACACTCACCTGTTAAAGTACTAGGATATGTACTTGGCACAGCTGAAAATGAAGATGATGCTCCTCCAAAGGGTGTCATTCCTGAAGGCCCTCCAAAAGGAGTCATGGAATGACTATTAAAATTAACTGATGATCCCTTTATTGACGGCGACTGTGTTGCTTGGCTGGAATCTGATCCATAATGACTGACATGGGAAATAACAGGTTCTGGAGCATTTTCAGTTCTGTATTTCATGGCTGGGCCTTTACCTTCTTTGCTTTTAATGCACCCCATGGCTGCTTCTGTGAGAATGAAAGGTAAAAAAAAAAAAAAGAGCTCACATTCATGTTGTGTCTTTTGATAGATAACAGAGAATATTCCCAGAAAGTTAATCCAAATAATAATTTATTAATGTTAAACCCCATGCAGAGTGTAAATGCTGATGAAAAAGTATTCTGGAATAAAATCTAAACTATCAGCAGACCAGAAAAACCCTAATTATTTTCCCTAACAACTTCACAAAATAACAGTGCATTTGGATTATTCTTCATCCTGGTTACTTGATGGACTGTAAATGGTAACAAAGAAAAAAAGGGGGAATCAGGCAACAGATGAGGAAAAGACACTACAGTCTTCTACAGCAGGGTGGAGGGGGAAACAGATGTGACAAATCCAGACTCAATTTTAGGAAGCAAATCCAAAGCAATTATACAAAGAAAATGACTGAGGCATTCCTGCTTTCTTTTTTAAGCATCTGTGCAATGAAGTCTTGCCCAAGTGGTGACATCTTTAAAGACAAGGAGAAGTTTTCATCCATTGCCAGCCCCCCAAATACATCTCACAAACAAACCTCAGATATTCATAGCCACAGGATAGGGTTAAGCTCTAGAGTAACTAAAACTACAAAAAATCCCAAGAGTAATTACAATATCCTAAGGGATTTAGAAACTGAACTGGACAGGTGACAATTTCTATCCCTGATGTCCCAGGACTGCCACCAGCTCCCACTACAGGCAGACTGTGCCAGAGCTCTTTACCGTGGGGGCACCTATTACCTGCTGTTGAAGGGAATCAGAGAGGAGACCTGTCGCCAGCAATTAACACCGACTGAGCCTTAAGAAGTCACCACCTGCCATTTATCAGGTGGTGACAACTGGTAGCAGGCTTTTCCTGGCTTACCCCAGCTGGGAAACAAATCAGGAAGAAAACAGCAGTGTCTATTAGATGCAGCACTAGTCTGGCATTAAAATTCCTGCATTATTCTCAGGAGGGGGTTTAAAAAATCTACTCTAACTTCAAAAGTAAAACCTCTACAGACACAGGAAACCAACTGCTCCACATTCTCTAATGAATCAATTAAAAAAATAAACAGCAGGAGTCTGAAAGCATGAAAACCACGTATTTTGATAAGTACAACAACAATTTCATGGACCCTAACTAACAGTTAGGGAAACACAGCATTTCCCAATGTGCGTCTAATTCTTTTTTTCCTTCTCAATTCCTTCTTACCTTGTTAACTATTAGACACAAATACGGAACAAAGTAAATTTTATTAAACAAATACTCCCTTAATATACTCATATTGAGAGAAAATAGTACCCTCCATATACTAACTGCTACAATAATAAAGATACTGTAATTTCCTCATGAACCATGAATCAGAGCTCCTGGAAAGAACAAGGTCCACAGACAGTGAAACACTATACAGAATTTAGTGCTCAAAAAGATTAAGTATATTCACCCTGTCATTTCAGCCCCTAATATTGCAATGTAATACAATTATTGATGCAGAAACAAGCAGCAACAAAGTCAAACAACTGCCCTTTTACAAATCACATTTAAGGTTTTCCACAGAATAATGAATCATCACAAAGCACATTTTTTCAATTATTTTTACTTCTCATACTATTATTGCCAACTTATTAACTATGAACAAATGTTAACAGAGCAAGGCTCAAATACGTGCATAGGAATGCAATGTACCTAAATACTTTACAAAAAACACCTTACTATCTACAGTAGAAAAGCCAGTTATTAATTCACAATAGAAGTCAAACATCCAGAATCACATCCTTTTAATTTCTCTACCACTGCAAATAGACATGGTAATCCAAAATACTTTCTTTTGCCCATGTGGCTGCCTATTGTGAATTCTTGTCTTCCTCTGAGGCCTACTGGACTATTTTTAAAAAAACTTGAATCAGTGTTTTCTGTTAGCATTGAATAAAAATCCAATCACTTTTACAAAAATGTCATTTCTAGTAGCATTGATTCCTTGCCTTTGGCTAGAAGTTGAGCACACAATTCAAAAGTCCAGCACACTACTAATGTTAATCAAGTAGATTAAAAGGGAAGTACACAGACATCTGTCTAAATGTCCATCACAAATATTTTTCCTTCCTTCTGGCGTTTGCCTAACTTGTAGCAGGCTGATAAGACCTGATAAGATTAAAAAAAAAAAAAGTAATAAAGAAATAGATAATAAACAATTTACCAAGTCCTGTAAAACTGCTGGATTCTGCCCAAGGAATTGCTGATTGGATCAAACGGCTGGTAACTACTATCACCCGTACGAGCTCACCCGCTAAGGCTGTGTCCTATTGCTATGCTTGAGTGTCACAAAGAAAAGCCCTTATTGAAGATCTGAATTCATTCTAGAAAAACAGAACCAGCCTCTGCCTTGCTTCTTCCATCCCCAGCCACTTCACTGTTAAAGTAATCTTCTTTCAGGGGTTAAAGAGATTAACAGCAGAGATTCAATCAGCACTTCAAAGAGAAAGACATTCAGAAATACGCAGACAACAATGTAAACTACTTTTATAACTGCATACCCACAAAACAAAATTGAGCAAGCAAACCCCTTAGCTTTCGAAAGCAAAAAATACAGGTGTGAACTACAGTAAAATACTGTTTATGCATTTGTAAGGAGGAATTAGAGGCATGAGGGGAGGGAAGATTACATAAACCAAGAGTGAGTAGTAAAAAAACCCTGACTGGCCATCCTGTGGGGGGAAACCCCCAACAACTTAGCACTGTTTAGTCTTGTAATAAATTACTGGATAAAGAACAAAAAATCCCTAAGCAGCTGGTGTGCAATGTTGGATTTAATGATTCTGGTACTGCATTTGTTATCAAAAATGTATGTAACTGAAATAACTGCAACTATTTTTATCAACCTTTGCCTGGCCAGCAAGAACATATTAAGGAATACGTTTTTATCATAAAAAGCTAACAGCTCTCTTTCTGACGCATCAAACTCTTTAGAAATAGATTCAGATGGGAAATTCCTGTTTGCACAGCAGAAGTCCATCTATTTAAAGAAATGCTGGCCCAAGGTATCTTATTCACAAGCCAGACTTCACACTAGTTAGATCATTATTTCACACCAGATTCACGTCTGAGACAATCTACTTCAGCATCTTGTTCTTTCTTTCAAACAATCATTCACCTATTGATTCTGAGCATTGTTCCCACATGTTTTTGGTGGGAGAGGGTGGCAGTCAGCTTGCTGGAGGTCTATCAAGAAACCATGTTCAGAAAGGCATAGACTACAAACCCAGCTCTCTTGTTCTGCCTTCTAGATGAAAAAACTATTTCAGAATGTTTTCAAGTAGAAACAGAAGTTTAAATGATCACTGTTAAGGACAGTTGAAGGTTAACAGGATGCTCACAGAAATCAACAGAAGAATGAGAGTACTCCAGGATGTAGAAATCGAAAGAGATTTTAGTAGCATCTTACTGGATTTGCACTTTTTGGAGAAGTCATAAAGGGCAACAGTTAATTGTCGTTCAATACTCTACAAACATCTCAGACAATGAAAAAGACCCCTAATAAACACTCTGACAAGATGAGAGCTCCAAGAAAGTCAATGTTGCCCTCTTATCTTCCCAACTCCTTTTTATAACAGAGTGCCAGATCATGAGGAAAGTTTTGTTCAACAACAACTGAAAAGTGCGGCCAGTAAAGTCTTTGTGTTGGCTTCTTTTCTGCTTTCCTTTAAGGATGAGCTACCAGACCAAGAAAAACAAGTTGTTGGGTTTTTTTCTCCTAAAGCCATTGTATCTTAGCATTCTGACAAATTCCCTCAGGTGTCTGCAATCTTGTCCATCCAGCCCAGAAAGGTGGGTGCTCGTTTATCTAATGTGTCTTTGCTCCTTCCAGTTGGTATTTACAGAAGATACTCCTTGGTTCCTTGGGACACAGGATTGTCAGGAGTGCTTCAAGGAAGGCCTCCTACTGGCATGAAGGAAGATTAGATAAAAAGTTTTCATTGAAAGAGGTGATTCCAACTCAGGTGGCTAAACTGTTCCAGCCATATGCCTTTGAACAAAGCTGCCTGCAAATGCCTCCAAACACTGCATGCCCTTTCCCCCGGTACTCTATCCATCAGCACTTTGAGGACTACGTGTTAGCACCTGAAACCCAGATGACCAAGGGCTGGGAGAGCCTCATGTTTGTTTCATGTTTGCTGTAATGTATTTGACAACAAAACCCATTCACTATTAGCAAAAAAAAAAAACCCAAATGAAAAACAAAGACAACAAAACAACCAAACAAAAAGCACCCAAGAAAATCGGTGTGTTTCCTTTTGGGGCCAATTGAATACTCCTCTGGTCTTGCTCTTCTGTTAAAATACATCATGTCCCAGTTGCCTTTTGGAGACTCCACCATGAGGTAAGGCCATGAGTGACAGTCACATGTAACAGTTTTGATATGTCAGAAAGGGAAAGATGCTCTAGGGACTTCTCTATTTTCACCCTCTCATATAAACCGTGTACTGTACCACAACTAAGAGGTACAGCAAAGGAAAATCAGTAAGGGAAGGACAGTTTGCAACATTTTGATTTCATTACTTTTGATTACTGAAATTGTTCATACAGCTAAATAAGAGCACAGAAGTGATTTTCACTACAAAGAGTAAGTCAAGTTAGAACAAGCAACTCAAGTCTCTTTCCAGAAGGATAAGGCAAGACTGCAAATAGTTTCCCACTTGAAACATACCAAAAAATCCTCCAACTAAAAAGTAACTCCCCATGCTACCTAACACAGAAAAGTAATTTAATTTGAGGTTCACAAATGGCTAATAGAAAGATGAAAAAAAACATTGACTATTTCCACTGCTACTGTAGCATCACTTCCCAGTGTTAGCATAAAAAAAAAAAAAAAATGTTTCTGTCAAGAAAAGACAGGCCTTTGCTTCTGTGAAACAAATGCCTTACAAAAAGGTCTCCCAAAAAGGTCTTCTTAACTTTCAACTAAAGTAATGATTTAAAGTCATTAAAATTTCATGCAGTGATAAAGACAGGATATTCTGTGGGAAGTTTGCTAATGGATCCATTAGCTGGCAGCTGTCTATTTGCTCAAACAAGTGTAGAGCTGATTCCGCATGTCACCGGAGACACAGAACCTATACTGGCTTTTTGTACACTGGGAAAACAGTGTAGAGCATCTGCCAAACAGCTGGTTTCAGCTGGTGGTATTGAAAAATCATTTATTAGATGTGACATGGACTGAAAAAAATGAAAACCACTAGCAAAGAGGCTACCAAGTTTTTAGCCAATACTATAACATCCAGCTAATTCAGTCCATCTTTAACAGGTCACTGCTTTGGTATGAAAACAAGAGTGGGCTTTCTTGACTACAAAACAACCTGCCTTGTTTATAAATGACAGTAAACGAAAGAATTGCCCTGTGTTCTTTGCAGAGTGCATGCAATTTTAAAAAACTATGCGTTTTTTATCATGGGATATAATTTATCTTTTATGAGCTGTCATAAATTGCAGGGTTTGCTTATTTTACCATGAACAACCCATGACATTTCAAAGAAAGATGTTCCACTGTATTCGGTTTTATAATTAGCAGTAACATTAGTGTAATGAGGCCTCAGGGAGTCTGCATCACTATGCATTTAAAGTGCAACTGGCATGACCTTGCAATTAACAATCTAATAAGGAGTAAAACGTGAAGATAAAGGAAGAAGCATTAAAAAATCCCCACTGAAGCAAGCATTCATGTTACTTGAATCTCAATGTTTACCACACATCTTTGTGCAGTTCTACACAAAAAAATAACTATAAACCAGTACTATTAGACCTCAGCTTCCCCATACACTGAAACAGATATTTAAAACCATTCTCTTTATTACTAAGGCAATCTGAACTTTTCAATCCTAATGGTTGTACAGACCTAGTCCTCCTTTTATCATGACTATACAAACATATTAAACAAAAAGATCTGTGGCTGCTGTGGTAATAATTTTGATTTCACAGCAGCAGAACAGAGCCCAGATTGTTTTCTAATAAAGGTACAGCTAGCAAACCCACTGTAAACCCAAACAGGATTCTGTACAGAGAAAAAACAATGAGTATAAAAATGCTTTTTAGGCAGACATTTTGCATTTCAGAGTCAGAAGATATTGGAATTATTACATACTTCTATTCTGGCCTGTGTTTTTTACAGAACTCAGAATTTTGAATTTGTTTTAATTTAATGAATAATACTGACCCTTCTACTGGAGGAACCAGTTAACTGGCATACAAGATCAAAACAACCATGCTCTGAAGGAATACCAGGTTCCAAAATGCTACCTGAAAAACAAGGATAAGCAGGAATTGCTAAAATAACAAGGCCCTTCAATCCTTCATGCCCTTCCCTCGTTTCCTGACTTTTTTTTGTAATGGGAAAGTTCAATGGAAGTTTGTTTCCTCTGAGGTTTGAATGATTTAGATGTGGGAGACTTGCCCAGATGTATCAGACTTTGAACATCGTACCTATGCAGGACTGTGTTTACAGTCCTCCAATTTGGATCATCCCAAACAAAGGCTTCACTACTAAAGAAACACCTACTGTCCTTGTTGGAACTAACAGGCAGGAGATGGAACTGCCCCCGCAGGTAGTACAACCCTCATACCAGTGCACAACAGGCCCTAGCAATCCAACTGCAAGGTCCCATTGGATGCTAGGTTGCAAAGTTGAAGGAAAAATTAACTATGGCAATGAAAAGTTCTAAAAACAGAAGTGGAATTAAGGGTATCAGTGAGGCAAAGTTAAGAGAGATGTGAACACTCTCTGATTTTCATCTCAGTTACACTCTTCCTTTTATCTGGGCCAAACATGCAGGATCTCCTCCCAGTCACTCCGCACCTGGACAGCTAAATCTGTAGAGGTACAGATTTGTGTACCTCTAAAGTGCCTTTCACTTTACAGACAGGCAAAGGCTCCAACAGCATACTGGAGATGACCATGTCATGGATGACATGTGGCTGGCTCTGCAAAACATACATGCTCATAAATTTGTGCATATTTATAGTCAAGAGTTTCACCTACACTATCTAGGGTAGTAGGTTTTCTTTGATCAGATGTTATATACAAGAAAAGGTGGCTCTTCCAATCAGACTAGAGGTAGAAGTAAGCAAGCCTGCTATAATTTTGAACACATCTCTAGTCAAAGAAGGCCTAGTTTATTATTCTGTCTTCAGTAGTGGCCTTTGTCTCTAACCAGAAGTTCTATCTTTACCATGGGTGTGGACTGTAACAAAAAATAAGATTGTCTCTTTTTATAAAGAGCCATCAGGAGGAGATGCCTTGGAACAGGAGACAAGCAGGACAAGTGAACCTGCTCTGACCTCCACCATCCTATAGCTCAGAAATTCCACTCAAAGATTAAGGACTCAGCTACCCGAGGAAAACTCCAACAGGTATGTCCCAGCTTATAAATTTAAACTAATGTTTAAACATAATGTACTTATGTTGATGCAACATTTGCACAGGAATTATGTTCTACTGTATCTTCACTTGAATTGTTTTATGCTTACTCGTTTAAGTCAGAATGATCTTATCCAAGAAAACAGAAGTAATTATTACTATAATGACATTAACTTAAACATCAGAAACATTCTGATCCAGACAAGGCTTTGGAAAATGCATAGGGGGTGAGTATCACAGCCAAGGCCAGGACTAAGCACTTGCAAGCACAACTGTAGCAGCCTGACTTTTAGTCTGACACACCAGCCCAAGCCTTCCTCATCTAAACTGCTCCTGCTTCTGAAAAAGCACATTCCCACCATCAACCTCCTTGTCTTCCAGCTGCTCACAGGAGCAATCTCCACTTCAGCTCGAAGCTGCCTACCTTGTGTTCAAGACAATGGAAAGCACAAAAGAAAGAAGTTGCTGGGTGGGAAAAAACCCCCAAACAAACAAAAAAATACCTAACACCCCAAACCCACCTGCAGCAGGCACAGAGCACAGCTGGGGGTACTGACAGCCAGAGGGAGCTGTTTCTAACTTCCAAAGCAGAGCAGAGCAAATATGGCAAACTTAAATAGTTAAAATTAATTTTAAAACCCCTACCAACTGCCAAATAGAGCTTCTATATAAAGAAAATTTGTTTTCAGGATGCATACTGGATTTTGAGTGAAGTCAACATATTTTTCACTTTCAGAAAGGGTGAAAAGGCAGATGATGCAAAATACATAACACTGGCGGATCAATTTTCTTTATTCCAGCAGTCAAGATCACAAGGGAGAGATTAACTAAAATAACAGAATTGAAAAAGCAGTTTTGTGTGATGAAATATATAATACATATACATGAGACCATTTTTAAAATTTAGAGTTACATTGTCTAGCCATACAATTTCAAGCCCTTACCACACAAAGATATTTTCCCTGACAACAGGTGATACCAGACAAAACAACCAATATATTGTCTAGACAGTATTACTGCTGCTCTACTGTCTTGAAATTTAAGTATATAGTCAATACATAACTGCAGAAAAGGACCATTCTGCTGGGTTTCTTAATAGTGTAATGGCTATTTTTATTAACTTGCAAATAATTACAAACATGTTAAAAGCTAAGAGTTTGGTATGTGTTAAGATGTCTGGCCGAAAGATTCTAAGGCATGTCATACCTTGTCAAAGATATCCAGGATATTTTAGACAGGATGTAGGAATCAATTTATAAATAGAAATATTTTGTTTTCACTGAATTTTACTTGGAAAACAACAAACCTATGCCGGGTATCATAGACCATTTTCATACAATCAATTTTCAGACATTCTATTTAAGTACAATAAAAAATTTTAAAAAGTTCTTTTTAAAGTTATTTAAAAAGCCACTTTTAAATTTTGTTTACTAAAGAAAACTAACATTGCTTTCTGGGTCTCACAGCATGAAGCATGCAAAACACCTTCCCAAGGGACATCTACCTTACAGAAAACGCAACATAAAACTTACATGGTAGAAGAACAAATTGCACTTTTGTTCTGAAAAGATAATTAAAGAAGCAATTTCTTTCAATGTTCAACTATGAACTACATATGAAAAATGGACTACAACATTTACAAGCTCCCAGAAACTCAGAGATACTGAAATTCTTATGAATCATTTTCATCTTGTCAGCTGGGCATAATTTAAGATGACAGAGGAATTCAGTATCAGCAAGAATCCTCTTGCAACTTCATTAGTCAACTTACAAATATAAAGGAAAGCAACAGTTGCAGCAACTTAAAGAGATAAATCAAGGAAAGACCCTGTAATGTTATATTCACCCAATTTATAGCACAGAGTTACTGATAAGAAATCTCGTAGAGCTTAAGACATTTATTTGCTGTATGTTTGACACGCTGTACTTTACATTTGCTATTTCTGCTTTGCAGACATGAATTTCCCATCAAGTCTTTGCCAAACATCACCCTAAACTGAAAGCAAATTGTGCTTTATTCTCAGTGCTGTTTTATCCTAATACATTTGACATGACTACCATATTAAGAAAAATCAGTAATTAAAGTGTTTAAGTCCAATTACTGACAAAATGTTACAGCTCCTTTATTCAAGGACCATATACCCAGACCTCTTTCAACAATTAGCTCTTTGCTGAACAACAGGATTTCAAGAAGACAGCTGGAAAATATCAACCTTTGGACTAAAACAAAAAGTGAAATTATGTATAAACAATTACAAACACACATGTACATTGTTCTTCAATTATCAACAGCTTGTGTTTTTCATTTGTACATAAAAAAGTTAAAAGTACAATTAAACTGTAAAGAAATTCAAAATGAAACAAACAAACAAAAAAGATGACACCTGCTAAATAACACCCTTATAAAAAAGAAAGAACTGAATGATGTTTTAACTAAACAAGAATTATTACCCTAATAGCTATCATTAGTGCTGTTCTATCGTTTCTCTACTGACAGATATAATAGTGTTCATAGGCAAGAAGACGAGGAAAAATTATCTTAATTGGCTTGTCAGGCATAGAGGCCATAGGGCTGTCCTAAATTAATTTTTTCTTTTATGATCTTGAATGTACACACATGCTCAAACTCATCTGAAATGACTGTTACAGAAAGCTCACCCACAGTCTGTACAAGTCCTACATTTTGAACACAGTAACCACTAAAAGTACATGCCTCACATGCCACCTGAATTTAATGCCAACATCCAGAAAACACCTTTGCCTCAGAGCCCTACTACTACCCTGTTCCTGTTTCCTGTGTAAGAAAGATCACAGCTTGCATAAACCTTCACTTTGATAAGACTCATCCAGTCCCACTAGACTCCAGTCTATCAAGTGGCTCTACAGTCACTCAATCACCTCATTTACTCCAAGATCCCTCAGCTCTTTCAGAAACTCCCATTAACAGTGATCACTAGGAAAAGATATGGCATTCAAGGTAGAGGATATTCCTTAATCCTTCTTTCATATAATGACAATGTTTTGGACTAGGAAAGATCTTCAAAGATTACCTAGCTCCAGCCCACATGCCCCTGAGCAGGGATATCTTTCAGGTTGAGTGGGGCTCCATGCAACCTGGCTGTGACCACCTAAGGGATGGGGCATCCACATCAACTCTGAGTGATGTTACAGCGTCTCACCGCCCCCATTCTGAAACACTTCTTACTTGTATCTGATACCCAAGAAATGGTCTTTAAGCTTAAAACTGCTACCCCTTGATCTGTCACTACAGGCTCTGGTAAAAGTATCTCTCTGTGCTTCTAACGTGCTCCATTTATATACTGAAAGTCCACAATAACACTTCCTGGAGCTCTTCCTCTCCAGACTGAACAATCCAAACTCTCCCAGCCTGTCCTCACAGGAGGGGTGCCCCAACCCTCTGATATCTTTGTGGCCCTCTCTGGACCTGGTCCAACACCTCTACACTGTTCTTTTGTCCAGGGCCCCAGAGCTGGATGCAGCACTCCAGGTGGAGTATCACGAGAGCAGAGGGGCAGAAGCACCTCCCCTGATCTACTGGCCACACTTCTTCTGATGCTGCCCAGGAGATGATCATCACATGTCCAATTTTTCATTCACCAATATCTACATCTTTGCAAGGATGATCTCAGTTAATTCCTCCTCTGGTCTGTACTGCTGCTGGGAATTTGCCTGATCCAGGAGTAGGACCTTGCACTTCACCTTGTGGAAAATCATGATGTTTCCCTGGGCCCAGATGAGATCTTTAGTATTTATTTTGACAGCAGCCTTATGATTCTTAGGTCTTTCTCAGCACTGCTCCAATAGAAATTTCCACATCCTGAAAGCATGGTGCATATCCTTCTTGCTAAACGTACTATAATAATATTTCTGTATTAAACAGGCATGAGTCTCAGTTAACTCAGGTAACTCCAATCCTGGAGCTGTGAAACAAATTTGGAAAAAAAATAAAAATTCAAAAGTCTCTCACTCATCTGGAAGTGGAGCCACCAGGACACAGTAGGACTCTCACCATTACCCTACCCAGCCTTTCTTGCTATTATCTCCAACACTCCATTACCATGTTCATCATCTGCCCTGCAAGCACCTGGCACTGTTTTGCAATGCACATGGATCTCAGCTCTGCAGTAGTTCTACCTTCCAAGTTCATCTGCTTCTGCAGGACGAAGACATTTCTGCTGCACCTCAGCAAGCACACCACCACAGGAAAGCACTCACATTCTTCCTGTCTTTGTAAGCAGGACTGGCTTATTTGTAGGTTATGGCCACTTGTCCTAAACAAGGGTTGGTTCCTGCAAAGTGTAGGTGTATCCTCTCTCTCCAACAAAAAAGTTTTGTTCCAAAGTTGGGCATTTCTCTACTGATTTCATTAACCTGCTACTTAAAAGAAAAGAATATTCATTCTTTGCTTTCTAAAACTAGGATACTACTTTCCCTTACATTCTTGTTGTTTCATTTGCTTAAGGGACCAAAATATTCCACCTTTCCAGCTCCAGACTAGCAATCAGAGAGACTTGTACCAAGTGCACCAAGCCTGCAATGATGGCATGTAACGTGAAACCACATAGTTATGCTTCCCATTCTCTGTTTGCTTTTGTTTCAACACACCTTCTGATTTTCACTCTACCACTTAAAACCACTGAAAGGGCTTTAAACACAGTTCATAAAAGCAAAATTTTTATTTCTGCAAAAGATGTCAAAGACAAGCTTTTCCTGAGGGTGTTCTTACTTGATGGAGTGAAACAGAGGGAAACCATCTTAGTACCTCCTGTGATGTGCAACTTTATCAACATACAGCTCAAAAAAAAAAAAAAAAGTTGAAGTTTTCTAATGATATTTTAGAGATGACATCAGTTGTCTGTTTCTCTTTTTAAAAGGCTTTCCATATTAATCAATGGGCCTTCCCGCTAATTTAGCATGTTCCAAGCGCAAACTACCCAACAACATGTAACACATCATCAGTCACTACTCCCTGAACATGAGCAAAGTGAACACAACAGATAACTTTGGTAAGTTTTAGCAGGTACAGGATACCAAATAAAACAGTAATAGATGAGAGAAGGGTGAGTAAAGAGGAGAAGAGATGCTCGAAGAACAACCAGAGGTCTGAAAGTTATCTTTAAAAGAGGAACAACGCACTAATAATCAAAGAGCAATAGGAAATAGTTTTGACACTTTTCATGTAAGTAAGTACTGCTAACTTGCAAAAGGGCACACCACAGCACAAAGACACCCTTCAGTTTTTATTGACCAGTTCAAGCAATTCCCTTCTAAACATCTAAGTAAAAGCCTTGGCCATTTTGTGTTCTCAATCACTCTGGTACCTTGTTTTCAGGAGTACACAATGTACGTTTAAGAATTCTCTTCAGGTTAAGTAACCACTGTTTAGTAACAAATTTTCTTGTTCCTAACCAGTAAGCAGGGCTTTAAACTATATTCTTTTGACTCCAGAAGTCCTATCAGAAGGAAGGACAATTTCCATTTCAATTAAATGTTAAATTGAAGGGTGGAGGGAAGATGTTAGGGATTTAGCAGAAGCATGCATGTAAAACAACTTACTCATCAGAAATCTGCATGAGATTTTAAAATTTTGGTCAAAAGTCAGAAAGATTTCAGTCATGAGTAACAAGGAAACAACAAATTTACACTATTCAAAAAGAACTAATGTTGCCTGATAGAGATATTTCAATGACAGAACAGCTCACCTTCAAAAATAAATAGCATGATTAAAACAGCTTAAATAAAAAACACCTTACTGCATATTGGACAGTCTCTGACTGAAAATTTCAATAAACCCAAGTATTTATTGAAAACAAAAAATACAAGCATTTAAAATAATGCCATTTAATCATGTCACCATGAAGGAGGGAAAAAGAAGTCTAGTCATTTTTGTGTCTCTCCTGGAAGGTGGGGGGGACGTATTTTAAGTCCTTTTATGTAGTTTTCTTACTCATTTCAGTATTTTGGTTCTTCTTATACGGATGATTTGCAGACATATAAGAACTTTAATTTCTCACTTCTCCTAAGTTGAAAGAGGAAGATATATCTGAGAGAAAGTTACATGTCATCCTTATCCAGCAGAAACGGGATTTCTTTGCTAAGCTCCTAAACTTCCAAAATTCTTTAAGTCCTTACCAGCTTTATAAAATTAATACTTCTAAATGTCATATTTCCAACAGAAATCAATGCAGTATTATAATTCCACAGGTTAGCTTTAAGAATCAATTTTGCCTATTTTTGAACACTGTCTTTTGGACTAAACACAAAACGAATCTGCTGAAAAATGGGTTCAAATGTATAGTGCAATCTGTGGACTGCTCACCAGAATTTACTGCTATTCACAAAGAGTCACACCAAACTGGATAACCTTGAGCCTGAGCAGAATTAAATACCTGTACCTGCAGCCACCAAAGGAGTGGCACAGTTCATTGGTGACTGGCCTAAGGTAAGATCTGCACAATACAACACTAAACCCCAGAAAAATAGTAAGAAGAAAGGAGAAATACACAGAAGGGAGTAACCCCTTTGGAACTATCTACAGGGAAGCAGTAGGTAGCACTTCACATTTCTACCAAGTACTGGCTGTAACTCAACAGGAAGAAGGGATATTGTCCCCAAGCAAAGTCCTATCCAACATCAAATGGAGAGCTCAGCAATTGCTCCTTATCACACAAACTGACAGGTTTGCATTTTCTGCTCACACAACACCCAGCATTAAACTGCCAGGCTAGGAATGGGGAGAATTACCCAGCCACTCCCAACTGGTAGAGACTAATGGGGTTAGGTGCCCTCTTTGAGGGAAGATATTTTTTTCTAAAAGTGCCTGGCAATTTCTATTTGATAAATTCTCTGCTAGTGCTAAGGGCTGGTGATGTGTTCTACCTGCCCTCGTATCTTTCCATAGCTTGACATAGCTATTACTTCTGACTTTTGCTATTTTTGTCTATAGAGTTGAGAACTGCTTTACATCCCTGTCAGTACAAATAAGGAGCCCATACAATATCTGTACAACATCCAGTTCTCCCAATAACCTTTTGGGTCCAAGTTTCTAGCCACTGATTTCCCCATAGCTCCTAGTAAGCAAATTCTCTCCCTACTATGGTGGCATCTGGTGGAGTAAAATGTTCAAAGAATACAGTTTTCTATCATATACATAACCTCAAATGCTCTTGTGATTTATTTTTTAACCCCAAACTACTTTTCTAGAATGTTCAGGCTGATGTAGGAACTAAAAAAATGCTCATTTCAATGCAAAAAACCCCCAAACCCAACAGACCTGACAGAACTCTACCATCCTCAATATATAACTGAACATAAGTATAATAAATGGTATACAAAAATAAAAGTGGCACAATAGCAATGGGATTGTAATAACTTCTTATTTTTGACTTGAGTAGTAGGATAGAATTTGATGGCAGGACTTGATCAGTGTAATCATGAGAAAAAAGTTGCCACAAATCATGACATAAAAAGTGAAGTTTTCAAAAGAAAAAAAAAAAGTTTGCTGATGACAGGAATCAAGACCTACAAAAAGGAAAAATTAGGAGGGGGGGAGGGAGGTGGCTCTGTGTGTGTCTGTGTGTGTGTGTGAGCATGGCACAGCATGAAAAGTACTTTAAAAGGATACCAGTCATTCCAAGTGTCTGTTCCAGACAAACAGAAACAAGAAAAGGTATTTGCACTGCCTACCTTTTGTACCTGAAAATTTGAAGGCTGGATGACCTCACACAGACTTTGTGTATGACCACTGTAGAGACACAGGCTCCTGTAGAGAAGCAATGATTTTAAGGACACTGAAATCTATTTTTTAAAATCTCCTAACATTTAGCAGAAAGTTCTGAGCACAAAGACATCTTTCTGACAAGGACTAGCATAATGAGGAGACCAGGGAACATAACCCTATTGTCATCCCCTTACTCCAGCAATCAAACCAGTTGTCAGGAAGTGTCAGACAGCCTGGCAGAGTTAGATACTTAGAAATTAAGCAATGTGAATATATCTGACTTGTAACTTTCAAACCTGCTGTAAAGGCAGAACAGCTCCAAACAACACAAAATATGAAACAGGCTACAGAGTGCTGATTTTAAACCTCTGAAACACAATTCATGGAAGAAAACAAAAGACTTCTACTCAATTGCTGTGCCAGTCAAGCTAGTGTCCTTTAAAAATAATTCCCTAGTTTAAACTAATGACATTTATATTTGGTAATGGACTTCAGGTGGAATTCATCTTCCAAATTTAGACATCCATCTGGGGGTGAGATGAATCATGCAGTGAAAGTGCTTATTTCTCTCCACTGACTATAACGGGAGCCTACAGAACCAGCTCATGTATAGACAGCCAAAGCTGGCATTAACCAACCTGTCTCCCGACAGCTAATGCACAAGTTCAAGTGGCATGGCATGCCTAATGATCATCTCCTTCCACTGACACAAAAAATCAGGCTAGAAGAGTTGTCCTTCAACAGGGTGAGAAGCAGCACTGCCACAAATTAGCAACCGTAATTAGCTTAAGTTCTGCGTAAATATTAGTACCCACTATTTTCCCCCTGCACAACAGCTAGGTGTTTGTTCATGGAAAAATAAATACACCTTTCAAATAAAATTACACATGGTTCTGACATATTTGTAAAAATCTTGATATCCATTGAATATGAAATAATTATTTTAAAATAAGGCAATTATATAAGGAAAGGTATCAGGAAGTCCGTATCTTCAGAAAATGATGTGTAACTGGATGAAAGTATTTTATGAAGTCTACTATATCCTCAACCTCAGCCTAAACTTCAAAAATGTTTCTATAGAAAACAGGAACTAAGGATTTAATAATCAGTTACATAGTAAAGTATACTATTATATCAAAATAATCCATTATAATTGAACCAAACATTTTAAACCTGTTATTTGCAGAGCTGCCACCTTCACAAAAGGAAGTCTGCTACAAAATAGCAGTCTTTTGTTTCAAACAGTGAGAGGATTCTCAAATGGAATATTGCTATCCAGCACAGTTTTACTTCTTCATTTACAAGTAGTGAGATCTCTTGATTATTTCAATAGTCATTAGAGACACAGAGAAGTGTATTTTTATCAATAAGCATGTCTGGAGGAGGAAGTGCAATACAAAATCACTGCAAAGGAGTCAGAAGGGAGAGCAGAAATAATCTGCCTACAGTCAGCCTGGGCCATGCATTTGTTCAACCTATACACACTCAAACCCACCTCTTCCTCAGAACATCCATTACATGACCAAAATGTTCTGTGCACCAGTAAGAGGATAAAGTCTTATGAAATTAAGCCATTGACTGACACGTACCTGCAGTCCTATCCCTGGTCTGAACACGATCAGATTTTATATTTTGGAGATTTTATAGTTTGGTGGCACGCACAAGGTCTCACAAAAAAAAAACCAATGGCCCTAAAACCCCCCTTAAATATCTTAGCATCCCAGTTTGGGCAAAAGTTTGAGTGCTACTGTTAGAAAGGATTCTGGAAAACTAGTAACAGAGAAATAAAAATATAAAAGGGGCAGGCTTTGAAACAAAGTAATGGCTTTACTAAGCAATATCCAGAGGTCCATGTCCATTCAAATATCCTCTCACTAATGACAGCCAAGAGTGGAGCATGCAAGAATACAATCAATACACAGCAATGTTTCCCAAGAATATTCCTTGATCCCCCAACAGTTTGCAGAGGCAGGATTTCCTGAACAAGAATAGGTAGGTATTTGATGGTTCTTCCACGAAACAGCAGCTTCCCTCTACACTGATGTAATGTTTAGACTCCTTAAATTCCTGAGGCAAGAAATTCTATAGCTTAATTACATGTTCTGTTGGGAACTACCTCCTTTTGTCTGTTTTCAATTCATCAGCTGCTATTTTCATTAGATACCTCTTAGTGTGCGTGCACTAAAAAAAGACAGTGAATAAACACTCCCTATTTTTGTCCCATTGGTTGCTGAACACTTAACAGGATGCTGTCACACCAGTTTTTGGTCACCTTTTCTACCTTAATTTCATGCTGCTGCTCTTACAGAAATTGTTCCATATTTCAAATTTTCTCTTCCTTGAAACTTCAACTATGTTCTTTTTACAGCAGTGACAGGGATAGGTGTAAGCAGGGCAAAACTACATAAGATAATTAAATTTCTTCTCCCTTTCTTTCCTAACCATTTCTAGTGGCAATAGTCAGCTTTGAACTCATCTTCTTTGATGAGAAGGCAAGCTTGTTCTTCCCCATCTCTAAATAGAATACATGAAGCAATTTATGGGAAATTTCATCTGCTTTTTTAATGTTGTCTGGTTGCTGAGCTATGTCAGGTCCCTGTAATGCTAGGGTCTGGCTTTGCATCTGCTAACCATCAGTGAAGTCTGTGAGCTCACTTTTCTTCTATACACCTTATTAACTTGAACATGCTCCGTTAACATAACCCTGGAGAATTGTTACCTGGAGCCCCTCTCTGCTCTATTTACTCCAACTCTTTCTCTTATATTTTAGTCACTAATTTAACCACATACAATCCTTTCCCCCTATCCTATGACTGCTTGGTTTCTTCAAAATTCTTTGGTGGTGGGCCCTTGTCAAATGATGTCCAAATGCTTGTTGGACATCAAAGGAAACTGCATCTGTCAGATCTTGCTTATTCATTTACTTGCCTTCAAAAAACCTCCAGTGAGTTTGCAAAACATGACATCCCTTCACAGCAGGCTTCTAACTCTTTCTCAATACATCATGTTATTTTCATTATTATTATTTTGACTGATTTACTTGGAACAGATGTCAGGCTAAGTAATCTGTAGTTCCCCAGATCTGTCCTGAAGCCTTCTTTTAAAATAGTGTCACATACGGATTAGGGCACTATAGATCACACGCACACTAATTTGTTGCTTACTGACTACAGTACAACAATCCTTGCTTTCTTGCTGTTTGGAAAGCTGTGCTTCTAAAGTGCAAAGCAGGCATCTCTAAAGACATGGAAGTGGCCTTCATTATTTCCACAGAAGGTATAAGCATTATCTTTAGAAAGATCAGTACATAATAAAAATGCATTGTAACAGTAATACTACAAACATTTATTTGCATCAAAAAGCGTCTCTTATCTGTCCAGTCTGTAAATAATAGTTCAATAAATATATACTCCTGTGCAGCAGTAGCCATTCAACTATGTAATAGTGTCCTAATTACCAGAAAACACAAATGAGCTTGTGAAGACACAGTCATTCATTTGCAAATGAGACAGCATTGAAAGAAGTAAAACTTTTAACATCTTTCTGGAATTGAGAACTTTGTGGAAATTGCAACCAACAAGCAGGCAACTTGAGATAAGGACTAAAACAATGTACACAATTATTTTCAGGCTCACCAGTTTTGTGTGAAGTTGAAGTTTTACAACACAAACTTTTAAGCACCATCAAGTTTCAGGTTTAAATTCACAGAGTTTTTCTCCTAGTGCCAGCTTTCATCTCTTTAAACTCACATAGCCAAAGGCAAAGAGCTGAAAATTAGTCTTACAAACGAGTCAAGTGCTTTTCTGTGGTGCATGCTCAAATGCTAGGTTCATTGTGAACACATTTCTACTGGCAGGATGTTACAGTTACACATAACTGTGTGTTTAAATCCATATGCAACTGTTTCAGCTCTTTTTTACACCTCTGTATTTTGCATCAGTCTAATAGAAGCTTATACCAACAGAAGAGCAGAATGGATTCATCAATTCAACATGTTTACATCAAATATATGGAGGAAAAAACTCCAAAACAACGAAAAACCCACTATCAAGATTGGTAAAAAGACCATTGGAGCAAGCACAGTGTTCACATCCTATGTTCACACCATTAAGAAAAAAAAAAAAAAATTACCCTATTTACAGATGTTGAAAAAACACCTTTCCAGATAGAGATGAAACTTTTCCTTGTCTTAAAGCCTCTGGTGCTGCTCAGTCTTCTGGGCAGCAGGAAAGTTAACAGTAGCCTCACTGCTGCTGCTGCAGGAGTGAGAGGACACAGCTGACAATAAAGCCATACACAGCCTCGATATTAATAGCAGAAAGCTAAGACACCCAAGAGAACAATGCAGTTGCAGTGAGTTCTCTCCCCTCTTCCCAAGCTGTCAAAAGAAAGCTGGGAGGAACAAACAAACAAACTTGTCTGTGAATACAAACAAAAATATTCTGCCTTTCAACACCTGTATTTTGTTTCATTTCAACTGTCATACTTATTGGTTTGGCCCTCTTAAATCATTTAATGAAAGTCACAGAACAGCTGAAACTGGAAGGGACATCTGGAGGATGCCTACCCCAACCCCCCTGCTCAAAGCATGTCAATGACAGCAAGTTGCTCAGGGCTGTGTCCAGCTGGTTTTTGAGTTATTGCCAAGGATGGAGAATCCACAACATTTTTTTGGACCACCTGTTCCAGTGATCTATCATAAAAACCCTCTATTTTTTCTGATGTTTAAATGGAATTTCCTGTATTACAATTTGTGCACATTACTTCATGCTATCAGTGGAAACTACTGAGAGCAGCCTGACTCTATCCTCTTTATTCCACCTCATTAGGTTATTTACATACATGGGTTGTCCCCAAGCATTCTTTTCTCCAGGCTGAGCAATCCTAGCCTTCTCAGCTTCTCCTCATAAGAGAATTCTCCAGACCCTTACTCATCTTAGTGACCCTTTGTCAGGCTCACCCCAGTATGTCCATGTCTCTCTTGTCCTGGGGAGCCCAGAAGCACACAGCACTTGAAGCGTGGCCTTACCAGTGGTGAGTGGGGGGAAAGAATCATGACTTTGATCTGCTGGTACTTTTCCTAATGCATCTGGAACACTTCTGGCCTTCTTTGTTGCAAGTGCACATTGATGGCTCATATACAACTTCCCCACCAGGACCCCCATGCCATTTTCTGCACTTTCTTTTCAGCTGATTGGACACTACCACATAGTGGAGCCTGGAGCTGCTCCTCCCTAGATTCACTGAATTTCCCTTTACTGAACTGCTGGAGGTTCCCATAAGACAATTACTCTGCCAATGTCCCTCTGGATATCAGCACGACCCTCTTTGGTCTATCAGCTCCTCCTGCAAGCTTGCTGAGGGTGCACCTCTGTATGACCCGCCCCCAGGCCAGTAACAAAGGTGTTAAACTGGATTGTCTCTGGTACTGAGTCCTGGGGTGCACTGCTAGTGACAGGCCACCAGCTTTTGAGCCACTTGTGATGATGTGCCACTGATGCCAACCCTCTGAGCCCATCCGACCAGACAGTTTCCAGTCACTTTCACTGTCCACCCACCTGGCATGCACTTCATCGGTTTGTTTATAAGGGTGCTATGGGAGACCACACTGAAAGCCTCACTGAAGTCAAGATAAACAAGGATCACTGCTCTTCTCTCATCTACCCAGCCAATCTCATCACACAAGGTGGTTAAACAATTTCTTCTCCATGCTATGCTGACAGATCCAAATCAATGTCTTGTCTTTCATATTTGAGAGTTATTCTAGCTCCTGTTCTTCATCTTCTCCAATCTAAGCTTTTATTTTGCTTTTTTCTTTTGATGTCTACAATACACTTACTAATAGCTGCACATCTACTAATGGAGATGTCCCTGAAACAACTAACAATCTCACAGCACTGCTTCACAAACTACTTATTCCAGCCGGGAACTGAAATAACAATGCTTCTTTTTTTCTCTCCACAAATGTATGTAAGCTAGTAGCAATGTTGTTGCAGCTGTAATGGCCTAATGACCTCAGAGAAGCAAGGAAAACACCCTCCTCCCTGCCCCCAAATATACTCACTACTTACTACAATGCCTGTAAGAAGTTCTCTCCTTTAAGATGAGTATTTTGTTATCAGCTTCCTTTCTACACATTTAGGGTAATACCCATATTTTGTCAGGCTCTTGACAGAAATAACTTATTTTCTCAGATTTCCTGGTCTCTCTGAAAAAGAAACACAAGACACTTCAGGGAGCATGTTCTCCACGTGTTTTTTTAGTTTTTTTCACCCTCACTCTTCCCTTCAGAAATGCAGCGAAGAAATATCAGGGCCCAAATTTTGCTTAGGAAAAGTCCATCCTTACACTATCAAGAATGAAAGAAAGCACAGTACTAAACCCTCTGCACTCAAGTGATGGTATACCTAAAAGGTAAGCATCCTTTTAACCTCCATTAAAACTAAAAATGCTTCAAAAATTTTTGGTCAGCAAAGAAGCGATGCAATTTTCATAAATTTTGTCCACTTTTAAACAATTCCAGGTAATGGATAATCCAAGTAGCTGGCATAGCTAAATGGTAGCTCAGCTCTGTAGGCACTACAGTAATGACAGGCTACAGTTTTGGTTTTACACTGTATTATACATTCAACTAAGTGTTTCAAACACACGCTGTGGCATTAAATGGAACTGGAAGAGCAGATTACAACATAAATCCTGTATTCTTCCACCAATTTAGCAATGTACTGCCAAAAAGGAGTCCGTTAAAAGCTGTGTTGTACATTCAGCCAGGACACGTCCGCTACAGTTCCGACAGACCACGGATAATTGTCTGACAACCACTTCTGGGGTACTAATGCTCTCTGCAGCCCAGTGATTGACTAAAATATTTTGAACAAATTTTGATGTAATCCCTATCAGATTATAACAATTTTCAAGCAGCTGATGCTGTGAGCCAATGCTAGTTGACAGCACCCATTTAAAAACTCTTTCACACCCGTACAAAGTTAAATCAACTTGGCACTCTCTCTGCTAGACAATTGTCTCCTTAAAGTATGAGCACTATTCATCCAAGTGAATTGCTGCATTAAGGGGGCAGTTGGCTGGCATGGGGAGGACTGGACTGATTGACAGTGCGTCTTAGTCACAAAGAAGTTGCAGCAAGAGTTTCTGAAAACCAAAATGCAGTTAGGATGGTGAATAGATGAAGCAGGCTGAAGACACAAAAGTACAGGATGTATCCAGGAAGATGCCGGTGCTTCAATAAGCTTTCTAACTATGACTAATCTTAAAACAGTTCTCATGTCTTGTTTTGTAAATTTAGCATCTCAAGTGTTTCAGAGAATTTCAGCTTACTACTTAACCCATTAACACCAGCTAAATATTGCAGCAACAGTTATTTGTGGAGGGTTTTTTCCCAGAGCTATGTATGCTAAACAGCTAAGAGCTCTGTGAAGCTTCCTAGGGAGCAGATTTTATTTCACCTCTGAAACATTAATAAAGAAATGCGGGGCAGCATTTAAGGGCTCATTCTCAAATTATTCTAAGGAGATTACAATACTCCCATTCCCCTTCCCCTTGTGAAATTTCAAAGAGGAAGTACAAGAAACCCATACAGAAAGTGCTTAGGTAATAATAATCACACAGTTGAATTAATTCATGATTCCAATACATACCAGAAGCACTGGAAGAAAAACTTCATATGCAAGACTGCAAATGATACATTTTACAAGAAGTATAGCAGAGTATCACATAAGTGACCACTACATTTGAGTTCATTTGTCAAATATTATTTTGTCATCATTTGTGTACACAAAAAAGATACCATTATGTAGAGCATTTAATGGAAGGTGCCAAAAGCATTACTGTCTACTCTGGAACTCAGCGGAATTACTCCAGACATCACCAGCAAACACACAGGGTAACATCCAGTTCAATTTTTGGTGTAAATGAATTACCCACTTCTTACCTCAGCAAGACTACACAAAGCCACTCAGGATGCCAGCCTGAGGCTGAAAATACAAACAAGGCTCCCCAAACCTCACACAACTTGTCATATAAAGCCTAGATTTAAACCACAATTTAAACAAATTTCTTTCATCTATTTAAGGATAAACTCCTCAAATGTTTGCTTAATGTTTACCAAGAGTTTGTTTTCTCATAATAATTCTTATGAGACACCAAGAGGTTCGTAAAGAAATTCTAGTTTCTGTAAAATATTTGTGCTCAAGGTTAGTGACACACTGCTCAATGCAGTGAACTAATATAACTACAATCTAATTGAAAAAGGGCAAGAATCTTTGATTCAACTGCTAAATTAACCTAGCTGTTTGAGCTAACAGATCCAATTTCACTGCCTGTTAAGGCAGGCAACACTTTTTTTGTCTTCATTTTATACTCTAATGAAGTCTACTTCAATGGAATTGCCTCCACTTATCCCAGAGGACGATTTAGTCCTTTTGTATAAAGCTAATCCAGCTCTCCCTGAAGTCAAGGGGAATTTTGCACTTGACTTCAGCGTGAAAAAGGATCACATCCTAGAATAGAAGCACTAAAATATCTGAATAAAAACAGGTTCAGATTTTCCAGTTCCTAATTAGCCAAAAAACACCTCAGACAAACAAACTACGCTAAAACAAACCTTTTAAGAAGGAAAAAAAGGTCTAATTTCCATTTCAGTTTAAAGTATATGAGAAATTATTTTACACAGCAATGTTTTTAAAGAGAATGATCCCATTCAGATACTTTTAAGACTGTACTACCTGCATCTGCTTTGGCTTTTGGTTTCAGAAGAATTTGAGGGAAAAGTAAAAATTCATCAAATCTACAAAATATTTTAAGAGAAGCAACAGTTTAACGGCATGGTTTCCAAGCTGTAGAAATGCTGCAGCAGTAACACTTGCAAACTTTTCCATTTTCCATCAGAGCAATCAGGGTTTCCTCAAGAACTTCTTAGGCTGTGATATACCGACAGGATCAGAAGCTTTTGCAGGTTACTCTGTTGGCCTAACCTAAATATGATTTGATTCCATCACACAGATTACCTGGTTACCTGGCTACATTGTACTGCACATAATGCAGTAAACAATGTTTACTTCTTACTATTTGTATAACAGCAAAAATAGAGTACAACAGACCTACGAAGCCAAATTAAGTCATACGCTGACAGACCACATGTCATATATAGTTATAATAGTAAGTTACCCGTCTGATGACATTTCTTTAATATTTAAAGTAGAGAAAGAATTTGTTTTTTTAACTGAAATTTCTATAAAGACACATTTTTACTTTTAGGATAACCAATACTGAATTTTAAAAAAATATTCAAACTATGCTGTTAGTCACCAAAACTTTGAACAAATTTAAATCACCCAACTGGCAGAGCCAATTCATAACCACCTGAAATCAGAATTTGAATCCCCAAGTCTCTAAAGTAGCATAAGCTGTTGCAAGTGTAAAGAATATTCCACCCCTCAATGTTATTTAGATACTGGTTGACTAGAATCTTAGAAACATTTAGGGAAGACAAGGTTAAATGACAGTGGAGAGATTTTTTTGTTTTTATTTTCAAAGAAAACAGACTTGGAAGTATGGGATCTATCCATTCTAATGCCTTCGAACTTGTGGTGACCAAAAATTATTCACAAACTAAAGCTAATATTCTCTTTTAAATAAATCTAATAAATTAATAAATCTATCAGATTTAAATCAAAATGTGGTGTGCACCAGAAATGTCGCCCTCTATATCCTTATCACTTGTACTTTAAAATGTAACAGTGGTTATTCATATGAATTTCAATCAGAATCTCCATTCAAATGCCACTGAACACAAACTAGGAAGAAATAAAAATGTCTTGCATAGAAATTGTACTTTCATTGTTTAAATAATTATGTATATAGCTTAAGAGATTTGTTAAGACCCTTTATTATTACATTAAATATACACATAGAAAATCCATGCCCCTGGCAAAAATCTAACAGGATTAGTGTAAACCTAATATGTAGAGTCAATATATTTTACCGACTAGGAAGGCTCAACCTCTTTCTTTGGGAAAAGAACGAAGAAGCCCAAGTGTAAATCTGAGGTAAAATAGTAATTTAAAATAACCATATAAAATAAAGGTGTCATTCTTGTTAATGTAAGTCATGTATCAACTTGGCTACGATTTCACCATGTATGCACTAGATTTAAATAGTACTCTGATGATATGTCAGACCTAAGCAAAAGGGAAGGGAAGGTAATCAAAGAGCCCTAGATTTAATAACCAATGCAAATGAATTCCAGAATATTTAAATACACCTACTATGCATGAACAAGTCAAACGTTTCCAGGGAAATAATTTTTCATCTATAAACTAACACTTGTCTCATTTTACGTACATCATGATAGCCTCAATCAATCAGTTCTACGGTTTCTACAGTGTACAAGCTAAGAAATAATTCCTAAAATGAAAAAGATTTATATTTTTAGCAAATTATATAATGTGCGATTATTCAGCAAGATCTTTTGAAAGCTTATCACTTTAAATAGCCTCAATCACTATGATTTATGAATTGTGTTTTAAGTGCGTAACTGTACTTAAAATACAGTATGAAATTGTACTTTAAAGTTACAAAAAAAGGTACTCATATTACTATTGCATCCTAGCCTCTAAAGCCATATACAGTTATAATTTAATTTTTGTGTGTTCTGAAGCTGAAAATTTTGTACTTGAACTTTGCTCTCTCACTTAGAACCACAGAAAAACAACAAAAACAAACAAACAAACAAACAAAAAACCCTTAAAATCCACCAAACAAATACACATAACCCTTTCTTTCCCCCACCACCAACAGAATGTTAATACAGTGCCTATTTCTCAGGCTTGAGAAAACAAATGTTACTCAAGAAAATGTCCCCAACTGACTAGTAGCAACATCTCAGGCATTATCCTTGTTTTCCCTTCTCATTCTTCATCAGTAATTGTTTTCAAAAGGAATAGTATTTCGCTCTATGCTCTAAATGTTCCTGAAGAGAATATTTAACTCTACAATGAAAACAGAATTCACCATGGCTACCTACAGTGAGACCAATATACTCTTTTTCTCTCTCCACTGAATGCTTTTCAGTTAGGTATGGATAAGCTGATGTGGCCAATGCTATTATAGACTTTAATCATCCATTGAACAAATATTTAATACCAGTATCAGCTAAACAAACCCATCCCCTCTTTGCTTTAAGGGTTTTGTCATTCTATAGTGCAACTTCTATTCTAAAATATATGGGATGGGGAATCCCAAAAAAAAAAAAAAAAACCCAAAACCAGAGAACATACTTTGGCAAAAATCTCATATATCACATGTCTCAGAAGCCAGAGAGCACACTTAAATTTTAAGATATTGCTGCTGGAAAAAAACTTGAATACTTTTTATTTAGAACAGGAAGAATGAAAAGTGTCATCTGTTGCTTCAAGAACCCACACTGAAAATTAGCCTCTAAGTAAACTTCCAAGAACTTTTACTTGAGACTTTAAGAATTTATCCTGAATGGAGTGGATTGAAAAAAAAAAAAAATTAAAAACCAAGACAACAGATATTTGCCTAGATAGACTTCTGGTCTGATTTATAACAACTGCTCTTTCAGTAGGCTTCAGTTAAAGAACATGGGCATCAAAGAGAGGCTCTATTCAGATTTAGGATTAAAAAACCCCCAAATAATCAAGAAAACTACAAGTCTTTTGTCCCCATTCAGTAAGGGACAGCCTTCTTTTAAGAAGGATACACAACTCACCTGGGCTAGTCATCATTGAGCAGAGAATGGTCTTTGCCTTTTGGAACTTATTTAAGCCTTGCATAAATTTGCATTAGGAAAAAGACAAAAATCCGTATTTTCACCTTCACCTGTCACTGAAGTATTGCAGAATTTTCTGTTAGGAGAGATTACCTATGAGCTCATAAGATACATTACCAGGTATGTTTGCAGCTTCATCAGAGCATTGCTACAAGTTCATATCTCTAAGGAAATGTGGAGTATTTCAACTGAACCACCGCAATCAGTGCTGGTCACAAACATTAAATACTAGGTATCAGCAAAACACAGGAACTTGCAAAACATTCTGCTGGCATGTTCTGTTTTCAGCTCAACAAGATACAGGAAGAAGGACACAAACCTCTTGCTTTTATCACCATAAGCTTTCCTCCCATTTCATCTCACCCTTGCTTAGTCTTCACATGAATATAAATGCCATGTTTTTACAGATTTTTAAAATGTGAACTTTGCTACTAGATTAGGTGCAGATCTGTAATTTTTAAGATGTTTGGAGACACCTGTTTTTTACAAATTTATTTCAGAACCAAATGTCACACTTAACTTTGTGTTTCTCACAGTATAAGTCTGATCAACTTCTAACAGAAGCACTACATATTTTTTTCTTTTAATATTCTTCTGAAGACCTCGGTTTGGGAATCTGTAATGTAGGGTCTTTACAGGTCTTCATTACAGTAAAGTAATCTCAAACTCAAGACCTCCAGAAAAACAGATCAAAATCAAGGAGAAGAAAGGAGATACAAGAGCACTAAAAAGATGGATGACTAATCTTGGTGATTTGTTTTAAACACTTCACAATGAAATACAGAACATTTGTATTTATTTTTAAATTTCTTCCCTCCACCTCAGTTTTGATAATGTTTTCTTTCCTAAGTCTGGCAAACAAATGCTAGTTTCAGAAAACGTGCATTTCAAAACCAAGAATGTTTTCTAGATATTAATTCTATATTCATTTTTCAGTGGAGCATACTTAGACCAAAACCTTAAAAACGCTGTTCATCTGTGAGGCACATGCTACGCTAAGCCTATTGAGAGGCCAGTTTTTATGAACTAGACCAGTAGTTCATCAAGCCAAACACCTCTGAGTCAGACCACAGGTTCAGCATGGGCCCCCACCATCTGAAATGCTGGGCAATACTGGATCCTAAGAATTAGGAAAGCCTGTGGCCGTGCTGTCCTCGGTGCAGCTCCTGGACTTTGGGGTATCATTACTGGCAAAATAAAGTACTTATGTTGAACGGGTTGAGCTGGTAAAAATCAAGCAGAAACAGGAAGAGTATGTAAAGAAAGAGAAGGACTTTGGAGGGTTTTTATTCTACTGTTCTGTGGTTACAAGAGTCAGTCATTTTAGTTTCCAACAAAATGTTCTTGAAAAGCAAGAAGATACACATAACAACTGAGATCTGTTTTTTCCTTGTCACACTTTAAGCATAAATATTAATGTTGTTATCTAATCATACTTAAAATAACTTATTAAAACTGGATTGTTCACTATTAATTTGTTAAGTCTCCCTTTCCTGGCTGACTGCCAAAACAGTTATAATGCTATACAATTGCAATACACAAGAGATCCATAGCACCCTCTAATTACTCTTTAAATACCTTGCAAAAGCACTGTCTTTTCTTATAATTGTGAGGCCATTAGGTAGGGTTGAAAATTTCAAAACCTTTAGCCCAGATACTTTATTTTATTTCTGAAGTTTGCATGCACCATCAAAATGTTTGCCTGAACTATGGGCAAACATCTGGAACACAACACCATCCTCCATTCTGACCCTTCTTTTCTAGAGGGCTGTCAGTCCTGGGAAGCACACCTGGGCCTGACTGCATTTATACTCCGTAATTCACATCATGAATAAAACACTACTACTGCCTGCAGTTTTGCAGCACTAAAGAGTGCTTTGGGCATGTGCAGAGGAACTTAATCCTCCTAAATCAAACTCCTCCAATATGAAGACTGAGTTTAAATGTGTGATTAATGCCACAAAATTCTCCCGAAAGTTTCTCCAAAACAAAGTTAAAAGCCCTGATCTACAAAGATTTACTTATGTGGGTGCGTTTGCTCAACTTCACTGTCAATAGAATTAAATAGTTATTCAGTCTTGTAAGCCTGGTCTAGATAATCCTAAAATTTCAGCTAAAAGGGTTCATCACTTCTGAAGAACATTTATTTTTCCCAGATTCCTCCAGGCTTCTGGTGAAGAAAGCCACAAAAACATCTTAAGCCATAGAAGTTTTTCATCTCCTTGAAGTGGCACGTCGAAGGACAATTTATTTGATGTTCAGTACCACCATCAGAATTCAAAATTTACATAAACATTTAAGATATAGGTGCAGTCAATATTGGTACTTATTGAAGTCTCATGTAGCACTACTATAAAAGTACTTGCCTTCCAAAAATACAAATATAAAATACAGCCAGGTTAGCAAAAAAAGTTATCCAATTCCCTACTCAACAATTAACATTGTTCAAGAAGCTAAAATACAAATTATTCCAGTCTGACGTTTTAGTTCCTCAACATTCCCCAACCATGCTCTATAACATTACCTAATACGACAGTCAAGAAAAATCGAAACAAAATCCCAGTCTTGGCCACAACCATCAACACAGTCTTAAATGCAGTTAGTGATGATCTCTACAGCAGTATCCCACTGAGCTGTGGGGCTCGGATACAAGCCAGGGCTAGCTAGAAGTCCAGCCTGAGGACTTGATTTCAGCTGTGCATGGCTTTGGTCCACTGACTTACAGGACACAGCACGAAACCCAGTGCTCTATGCAGTGTCTTATCCAAAATGACAACAGAGAGCATTTCTATCCTATTTCCAGCTAACCTTCACATTTTCAAAGAATATGTGTTTAAATCTAAAGGGAACAAAACTCATGCATAAGTAACAGTGTTTACTTACTCAATTTTTAGCATTAAAGTTACTATCATCTTGATCTCTGCTCCTGCAATCAGCCGAGCGTGTTAACTTTACCTAAGGGTGCAGTCTCACTCACTTCAATAACTTCCTTTGGTGCGAGTTTCTGTTTTGATGCACTGACATCATCAAGGATAAACCCCCATAAGCACAAAAAGCAGTAAGAATGACCTCTTATAAGCTAAAATCAAATTTGTCCTACAATTAGTTGACAGCATCTTTTCAATATTACTTTTCCCTGCTAAACTCAGCATACACATGGGAAGTTGTCCAGGTTTACCTTCAAAACCTGGCAATTGGTGATACAATCTGGAACCCTACAGCTCTAATCATTGGTGCGAATCCATGCAGCCAGGGACTGTAGTGATTGAAAGAAGTTCCCATATGGCAATTGTAAAGCAGTTTGTATTTTTAAAAATTGCAAAAGAAGAGTGGTTGCCACATCATAAAATCCATCACTATAAAACAGCCTACTACTGGCACTCTCAAGGAGACTCAAAGAAATGAAATAAATCCTGAGACTGAGTTATCTACTTGTATTTGGAGGTTGTTCCTCCAAGACAAAAACTAACCCTGTTACATACAGTAAGAAACTGCAGCTCTCCCTCATGGATCAATCTGTTCCACCAACAGGCACAGGAATCTCAGTACTAGAAGTCCGAAACCTTTCAGGAGGACTTCACAGAAACCACAGGCTGTGTACATACGCAGGGAAGGTGTCCTACCTGAAAAAGGCTGCTTGATGCCACAGCAGAATAACAACATGTTCCTAAAGTTGTTTTTGTGTTAGCACTGACACAAATTTTTAAATTAACATCAAGGTTTCTTACTCAAACTGAGATCAAACTATGCGGCAAAACAGTTGGATGCAAGTAGGGAATATGGATGAAAGAACCCATTTCTATTAACATTAATGCATTTAATGTTTTGAACACAACGAACTATTGCAAATATACAGCTTTTGTCCACAGGTAGCGCACATGGAAAAGTAAAGCTATGCAGACAGTTTGTTCATAAAGTAAACTTTGACCACATAATCTGACATGTGCCACACCGCAGACTTTTACATCGCTGTCACATGACATCAGACCGAACAGAGTGACAATTTCATTCTTCAGGAGCTGCAGAAGTGCACAAAGCCCAAAATAAAGTGCATTTCTTTGTTGCAGAAGAACAGTTCTTTGCTCTGTTGAATGAATATTGATAGAAACCCCTAAATTGTAAAGGTTTCCAATAATTCCATTATACAGTATGCAGCACACCAAAACTGTATTAAGTATTTTTCCAGCTTTTCAAAACAATGCAGCAATTTACACCTTCAATTCCATTCACTTGTTTTATAGCCAAAGAACTGTTGTTGAGTAACAAATATTTCCTTGAAATATTTCTCTTTATAATACAAAATACAGATTAAAGCTACCTTAGGCTCATCAGTCTCATTCCTGATAGAAGGGTACTGGGGTCCAGGTACTAAATAACTATTGAAAACCGGACCAGTAGTTCTGCAAGCAGGAAAACCAGGAAGGGCCCATTTCCCACATCAATTTCCACCTTGAGGTAAGCGTTGCCGTGAACTCTCTGGTGTGGAGGTTAAAAGCTCTATTCTACCTGGCTTCCTTACTTCCAGAAATTTTGTAGAAACTGCTCACCTGGGAGACCTCTGCTGCCAAATTTATTTGAAGAATTCTAAGAGCCATAAGACTTATTAAAGAGACTGAAGGCACACAGATATTATAGTTCTATTTGAGCTGCACCTGTTAAAGAAAGAAAGCTAACAAAGCACGTAGGAATAATTAATTGCTGGTAATTGCTTCTACTAACTACTGTCACACCTGGTACCACTGGATCTTTGATATTCAGCAGAAGCACAGTGCCCATGCTGCTGTCTCTGTTGCCATCACAGATGCTACCTTGTCCCAAAATTAATCACAACACCTTGCCTGTGCAAAACACACACATAGTCTCCACTCTATGCTTATGCTCAATAGGAACCACCTATAACTAAATTTAAAGATACACATCAGAAATAGGAGTGGAAGTGCAAGGTTTTGTTGTTTGGAAAGGAAATGTTCTTATTTCTGTGAAGCCTACAAAAACGTGGTTATGGCCGAACTGTACTACCTGCCAACAAAGGTACTGCAAAGGTAACTGACAAGGCAATTTTATGCCTCTTCAAGGTCTTAGTTTCCAAACAGGAAAGAAAAAGACTATGAAGTAAACTTTCATATCTGGCTCCCTTGACTAAAGATCAATTTCACTGGCAAAAGTTGCCTGAAATATCATTCAGTTGTCCAAGAATTATTAAATTAAACCAATACACTTTCTTTGTCAACATACTCCAAGTTTCAAAACTAGTATTGGAACAATCTGCCACTTTATGTAAACCCAAAACATCTAATTTTTAATTAATTACCAGTCTCTGCCTAGGGTTAAATCCAGCAGGTACACCTGAATACACTTTAACAACATGAGCTTCAGAAATATTTCTGTCCTAGTTTTCCCAGTGCCAAGAACCTAGAGCCCCATATATTAATACAATAAATAACCATATCATAAACTTCACGTATCTGTAATGCTGACTATTGAAGGAGTCACGCTAGCCCTTTGCCTGAGCACACAACTTTAAGCACATCAAGCCTGCGGGTCCACACAGAGCAGAAAGTTACGTGCACACTCCGCAGAAACAGGGGCCTGTGTGTGTCCAACTTTTTTTTTTCTTTTTTTTTTTTTAGCAGTAAGGAAGACAATGAGCCTTGATGAAGTGTGATGATTGAACATTTAAATTAATGACTCAGAAATATAAAGCAGTCGTGTCCCAGGCTCTATAATGGGGGGATATAAACGAGAACAGTAGCGCGGGGGGAAGAAAAATTAATACAAGATAAAAGCACGCAGACCAACCTACAGGCGACTCCTGAATTTTGCCCTTTTACATCCTCCCGCCCCGCGCCGGGAGCGGAGCCGGGAGCGGCTCACGCCGAGCACCAGCCCGGGCGGTGAACGCCGCCACCGCCGGGGGACGAGCAGTCGCCCCGCAGCGCCCGCGGCAGCCCGGCGGGCAGGGGCCGGGGGGGAACGGGGCCAAGCGAGGGTCACCGGGCCCTCCCCCACGAACTTACTCCCCGCTGCCCGCCCCACGCAGCCCGCCCAGCCCAGCCCGGCTCCCGCCCGCCCGACCCCTCGGCCCCGCGGCCAGGGGCTCGGGCCCGAGAGAAAGTTGCCGACAAAGTTTCTACAGAGGAGAAGGGCCCGGGGGTTCGGGACGCCCCCCGCCCCCGGGGCGCAGCGGCGGGGCGAGGCCGGGGGCGGGCGGCCGGGGCCTAGCGCCTCCATCGCCGCCGCCATCGCGGCCGCCGCTCCCGTGGGGCGGCGGAGCGGGGACGCGGCCGGGGCCTCACCTGCCTCTCCTCGGCGTGGCGGGTGGGAGAAGGAGGGGGGGAGGGAAGGAAGCGGGGGCCCCCCCGCTCCTCCCGGAGCCGCGGCGACCCGGGGAGGGAAGCGGGGAGGAGGGGAAGGGAGGAGGGACGAGGAGGAGGGAGCCGAGCGCTCCGGTGCGTGCGGGGAGCTGGAGCCTCGCTGCGGGAGGAGGAGGAGGAGGAGGAGACTCCCCGCCCCTATGGCCGGGATCTCCGGTGGGCACCGCGGCCCCTCCTCCGCGCCGAGTTTCCCTCCATGCGCTCCGGCCCGGGATCGGCGCGCCTCCGGGCCGGGGCAGCGCCTTCGCGCCCGAAGCGGAGGCCGCGGGGAGGAGCCGGGCGGCCCCCGCGGAGCCGGGCTGGCGGCGGCGGTCCCTCCTCCGCGCCGCTGCGCACCGAAACAACATGGTGGAGGCGTGCGGGGCGGCGCGGGGGCGGCGGGGAGGGAGCCGGGGCTTACCCTGCCCCGCGGCTCAGCCCGAGGGCGGCCGCCTACTCCCGGCCTTGGGTCGCGGGGACCCTGGTGGGGGTAGATCCGGCGGAGCTGCTCCTGCCGCCGGGCTGAGTGAGCTCGGTGAGCCTCTCTTGCCGGAGAACGTGAAAGATTCCGGCGGCAGAGCCCTTCGGCGTGGTGCGTGAAAAGCGAACAAAAATAACTTTTAAAACTCTTCGCCTAGGCATCTTCAGGTGGGCACGGCTTAGGCTCGGTACATTTAATTTCCTGTGGTCGGACAGAAGCGAGATGGCCCGCCGGCAGTGCGGGTGCTGCAGCGGGCGGCGAGGAGCAACGCCGGCAGCTCGGGAGTGCCCAGGGCGACAGCGCGGAACAGACCTGTCGCCAAAGACCGAGCAAAGAACGAGCCTGTAAATTGCGCATCCGTAACTCCGGGGAATTTTACGTTACGGGTTTCCCACTAATCGCGGTTCCATAAATCAGTGTTTTGTATTTTAAGAAATAAATCGGATTTGTGTCAAGGTGGACTTCATGGAAAAAGGTGGTTCTAATGCATCTAGCCTTTAGAACTTCAGACTGCAGGAAGGAGCGAAAGAACAGAAAAAAAAATACCCCTAAAGAGACAAAGTTAATGAAGCTTACATGGGCAGATCGGCGGTTTTCATTCAGCATTATCTTTTATTGTTTTCAGCTCTCTAGTAGTCAAATTTACATCTCTCCCTGCTTTATTTTCTTTAAGGCCTTCTCATAAAACAGCAATTGTGTTGAACACTAATAATAACCTAATATAGTTTATTCTTAAGAAAAATACTTGAGTCCGAATGTCCAGTTTATTTTGCAGGCAATGCTGCAGAATAAAGCCATTAGTATTTTTGAATTTCAGATAAAGTGAATACGTATTTGCTTTTAGAGGACCACAGATACACTTAAACAGGTAACAAAATACAAAAAAACCCAAAAGTGTTCTAGATTTGGAGACTCAATACCATAAATTGTTCTCATGTAACCCTCTTAGAGCGGTGGAGTTTATCATTTCCTGTTCAGTCAGAAATCTAACTCACATTATACAGAATTGATTTTTAATTTAAAAAGCAACGGTGAGTTTTATAAATTGACCTTGGCAATGAATTACTTAACAGTTTGCAGACTGGTTGAAACTCTAGATCTGCCATGGCTTCACAACTCCAACTGGGCTTATGTTAGTCTTGAGTGAGAACAAGATTTGATCCCAATATCATTTGTGGGGTTTTGTATACACAGGTAAATGTTGCTGATAGGTTAATTTTACAGTACAATGGTAAAATGTGCATATCTGAAAAACACGAGACCTAGTTGTGTTATCATTTTCATTACGTTTCAAAATTACTCACTTAAGAAATTTTGTGGCATTGGGCTAAAGCACCATAGTTAGAGACATAGTGACTCTTGCCAGCTGTCACTGTAATTTGACTTCTGGGTTTCAGGTTTGGTGTTGATGGATGGGATTATATAGTAGTCCTTTCTCATGGCACCTGGCAATGCCTGTGTGGTGCTGGAATGTTTGCTGGGATTCTCAGTTCATCACACCTCTCCTGTTGCTTTTTCTCCTAAAGACCAACTTAAGGAATGATTTGGTGGGTTTCTGAAAGGCTGAGCTATTAACTGTGCCCTCTACTTGCTGTCTTACGTGTATGTGTGCTATTGGCTGCCACAGACAGTACTGGGGCTGCACCAGTGATTGACTCGGTCCGTAGTGGAGAGACTGTCACGCTTAATTTCAAGCACAGTGTGATTAAAATAGCAGAGCAGTTGGGGAGAAGACGAGCTGACCAGTCCCATAGCTGAGAGCAAGCTCAGACTCACACCATATGGGAGTGAAAGAATAGATGAGGGTTTGAGTCGGGAGTCTTGGAGGCTAGACGTGCTTTCATTGCAGTGGAAAAACTGGCTGCTTCTTAAATTGTCATGCACTTGTCACTGAGTGTTTCTCAGACTGTGCCTTTTATAAGGAAATGTTGAACAGGTGACTTAAATTTAACTGTTGGTGATTCAGTCTGGATAATCCTGCACAGGATGCGACTTGGGGTGTCATTGCCACCTTTTGCCTGCCAGCCAGGCAGCCTGCAACCTGTCTGCCACATGACACCTGGCTAAGCTCCCTTACCCCAACCATTCCTGAGTGGGCTCTCAGATGTGTTGCAGTGCAGGTGGACTGACACCGCTTGGTATTCACTCGGGAGACTAGTGAATCAGCTGAAACTACCACAAGTCTCAGCTGCTAGTTGGGCAAAGCTAGTGCCTGCTTCTAGGAATTTCCCCCCTCTCTTTTATTCTTTCGCTTTAAATTAGTATTTTTGACCTTTCTCAGGAAGGAGGAGGGAGGAGCTGTCCTCGGATGCTTTAGCATAGCTAGAATATAGTGTAAGAAGCTACTGATGCAGGGGTTCATTGCTGCCTTTTGCTGGACACAGTTTCCCAAACAACCCTTCAGACAGGCTCAGCATTCACTAACTTCTCATCTATGTTGCATGGTTAGTTGGAATTAACTTAATTTTGAAGATTTGTGCAAATAGCCTACGTTTAGGAAGGCGTTTTTCATGTACTCTCTTTGAAAATTCTCGTATATTTGAATTGCTTTCTAAAGTAAGTAATAATTTATGCTTATACAATCCTTAATGTGTTTTAATAACTTGAAAAAACTCCAAAAAATATATGATAGGATCAGGTACATATTAGGCCAAATAAAGTATTTTTAGGGTGATAAGGGGGAATACAGGTATAAGAGCAGAAAGAAAGAAGGAGGAACAGAGGAGTAGAGATGGAGAAAGGCATACTAAGATACTTCAAACACTGTTATGGGTTCAATAGTTTGTAATTGGAGCATATGGGACTTGCATTCTGAGATATTGAAGGAGATGGACAGATTGATTCTCTGAAGAGCTTTAACAGTACATGCCAAAAGTTATCTATGGGACTCATGGTAGTAATCTGTAAACATTGAGACATTCTTGAAAACACTTGGTGGGATTGCTTTCTAACAACTCAGAATAAATAGAAAAACTTTATAGTGGTTCATGGACAAAAAATTTATTTCTTTTATAAGAAGTAAAATAATTTTCTGGAACTAAATTAATTCCCTCCTTTTGAGAAATAACTATGGTAGTCAATGCTTCATTCTAGCTATTGCTCTTTGAAAGTGTGGAAAACAGTAGTATTTTATAGCAGCACCTCCTAAAATTCATGTGCAAAGTTCCCATTGCTCATTGTACTGTATGATCATATTACCAAAAAAGCAGTTAATCTTGGAATTAGTATTAGTCAGTTGCTTACTTTGAAGCTCTTGGATCAATATTTTAAGAACATGGTGTTTAGCAAAACATAGGTATTTCTTTTTAATCCCAAATACATTTCTTTTGAATCTGAATATTTTAAGCATTAGTCGAATAAGTGGGTAGTTTTTGTCATGTTAATTTGTATTTAATATTCCAGAAGCTATTAATAAAATCATTGATGGTTAAAAGTGAAACATCTTCCTTGGATATAATGCAAATTACATACCAGGGATAGTAGTTCAGTAAGGAAATGGAGTGCTAAGTCACTGCGGGGTGGATCTGTAATTATTTCCTATTCTGAAGCAAGTATCCTCTTTAAGCCTCATGTTAAACTTAAAAATTTTAAGATGTCCCATTTTGCCTTAAAATGCATCTGCATCTCCAAATGGCCAAGATCTTTGTGTTTGATGCTCGCATCTATTTCTGTGGTTAAATATTCAGTTCTTTCTCAAATAGCGCTTCTGTTTGATCTTGCATAACATGTCTAATTATTTATGCATATTATACTCCTAGCAAGTATGCAGAGAGTTCTCTTTGAAAAACATTGTTTCAAAGATTGTTTTTGAACTTACTAAAAGTTAGGCTTAAAAGCATGTTAGACTTTGAAAACCCTGTATTCCCAAACCTGTTGCTATTTACATTTGTGTCACGTCCAGTTACATCAGACACGCTGGATTACATTGTATAATGAAAGCCTTATTGCTGTACTCTAATCTTTATCTCTTTATATCCGATCTCCTTTGAATTGCACATGAGTATTGCTTATGGTTACTTAAAATAACTACTGCTTTTGTTTCAAGGGCAGTACTATATATGATGAACACTTAACACTCAACCCTGCTTTGGCAGCAACTTCACATCCTGTGTCTTTGGTTCTTGCAGGATTTAATTGGGAGGCTTGCACACGTTCTTTATTTTTTATTATTTTTCATTTAAATTTCATATTTGAAAAATCTCAAACCTGTGTAATCATACATGTTTGGAAAAAAAAGGATACATTTACTTGTGCCACTGTGCTCTTCTGAGAGATTTGGAATGTATGTCCTCCTCCTCACAAAGCAGGTCATGTACTCTTAGGGAGAGTGGAAAGGGACAAAGAGTAGGAGGAAAAGAAGTTTGTGCAGTAAAGCTGACCTGAACTGGGGTTGGTTTTGACATCACTGCCAGAGTCATTCATAACCTTTAAGAGACTTCTGACCTCATTTGATAGCCAGTATAAAGAAGCAATTTCTGCTGACTTTGGGAGACTTGCACATATACATAATGGTTATATTTATTTTTATTTTTCTTGTACTGACTGCCTAAGACATTATTGTAGGAGTAATGCTTAATAATGTTAGTAGCTGCAGAATCCAAGTTAATATGGCATTTATGGAGCACTGGAAAGGGGATTCTGCATCAAAATGTCCTCTTTCCCAGGGCATCGTGAATTTTTACTGTTGAACATACATGCTGTTGTGGTGCTTTCATACATGACTTCATAAAACAAAGCCAAGTGAAATAGAATTTAAAAAAAAAAAAGAAATCTTATTCTCCTATCATTAGTAGTTAAACCTTACTTGGGACTCTGTATGGTCTTTTCCTCTCAGTCACCTCTTTGCCTTAACATGAACAATTTCCTCAGGCTGTGTTAGTGCCCTTTGTTATACTTTGATGCTTAACCGATATTTTGAATTTTCTGTGACAGGTTGGTTTTCCTGTCTGAGTGTTTTGAGGATAATTGTTGGTCACAACCCTGAGGACCAGAAAGCTTTCCTTCTTAATTTAGAGATGAATATGATGAAATTTATTACTTTGGGAATATTTCCATGAGTAAAATCATCCCCTCAATCTGTGATGTCTAACAGATCCTTAGAATGGAGCTTGGATCAGGATGGGCCTGTTTACCACTAGAGATGGGCATAACTGCTATGCACCACTTAGAGATCTGAGAAAGCTGGACATCTCTCAGATATGTGGGCTTGTTTTCTCAGCATTCTCCTAATGTATTACTTTAACTTTCTCATCACCATTCCTTCAGGTGGAGGTTACAGTCCCCTTAGGTCTGCTGGTGTAACTACAACTCTAGTTCTTTTCAGCTTTGCCAACATGATCTTAGTTTACATCTCCTGATAGTTTTCTATAAACCAAGAACATGTTGATGCAATTTTGCTAGGGAATGATATATATACATTGTTGTGCTCACTGGAATGAGGAAAAAGGCAGTAACATAGGGACACCAGTGAGTTCTTATTCCATCTTGAGCCAGAACAGTCTTGCAATTTCTGAATTTTCAGAATTTAGGAAAATCTAATATGATTGTATTAATAGATGAGGAGAGAGCAGTGCTGGTGGGGAATAGGGAAGACTAGATGACTCTGTTTACTTGATGTTTAACTGTTACATGTTTCTGCATGGAGTTTTTCAGCTCTCACCTCACTCCAGGTAAATACTCTTTGGTTTGCTTATCACTATCTGCTTTGTTCCCGTGAAGCAGGCACAGTCTCTTCCATTCTTCCCTGACAATCTGTGTTGGGGCTGAATGACGGAGTCTTGGAGCCAGCTGAGGTAACTACTCAAGGGGCAGCACTTGTAAAAAGCTTGATTCTTGACATCTGAAAAAGACATGAAGAGATGGAAGAAGCCTGGGTTTATTAAAAGCAGAGCTTGTATAGTTTCCTTGTTGTTAATTGCTATTATTGAGTGTGAGAGTTTTCAGTTGCCTATAACCACCTAGCTTGCACTTTTTCTAGGCAAAGATTGTTCTTGGCAATTGCCTGTCTCATTGCTCTGACATTTGTAAAGTGCAAACTGCTGCTTTCTCATGTTGGCAGGAAGCAACTTTGCCAGCTAAGTTGTAGAGCAGCAGCTCTGCTTCCAAACTGGACACAGCCGTTTGAAATGTCTCAAGTCTCCCATGCAGATGTCAGGGATATGCATTTTGCAGTAGGTGTTAATAGTGCATCCATACCTGACCCAAAGGTAAGTAAGCCTCTACACAGTCTCACTTCTCATGTAGAGGCTTGGTAGATCTGAGTTCTCCAAAAACTGTGTCTGCATTTCCTCTCACAAGCCAAGGAGGCTGGAGATGCTCTGTTCCAAGGCTTCAAAGGCTAAGCCAGCCTTTCTTTGCAGTTAGATGGGAACACAGAGCTGGAACAGACCTCCCACCATGCAATAACTATTGTGGGAAAATGTTACCAGCTCTAACATTCTCCACCCCTAGCTCCAAAAAGAAAAAAAATATACAGGAATTAACAACGAAGGAAAACTGCATTTGAGTTACTCTTCTCTTTGTTCTGTGGGCTCCTGATTTGTCCTGACATTTTATCACTGCACTTCTTGGGCATCTGGTTTTCAGGAGAAAAAAAGGAGCAGAACAGAACCAAACCTGAGCCTGCCTTCATGAGTGCTGAAGCTGGTGATGGTTCGTCACAGCTGCCCAGAACCTTTTTGTTCATATTCTTCAAAAGAAAAAAGAAAAGACTACTATAAAGGTTCAGAAGAACTAAGTATATGCCATGAGTTCAGAACTTCAAGCTTTAAAAATAATAAATTTATTTAGAATGGAGAGGTTTTACCAACATATATTTATACAAATTTGAGTTATTCTAAGAAAGGCAGCTGGCAAATAGTCCTTTCCCCTCCTCTACTTCTTTGAATATGCAAGTATTCTGTTGTTCCAGATAACTGTAAAACTTTGGAGGGAATGTTAAAATATTTGGGTTTTTTAATGTAATATCATATTCCACTATTTTATTTTGTTTCATACATTTCATTAAACAATTTGTTGAAGCTAGATACCATAGTGTGTTGGTATTTCATTTCTCATGGAATCAGTTGTAAATGATGGGATAAAAAGATATGTTTATAATTCTCATAATGTACAATGCTAGTTAATAGTATGCAGAAAAGTAGCTAAATGAAAGAAGAAAAATACCAGCTAAAGAAAAATATATGGCATTAAGGATTATATTTGTATGGCTCACATGCTTCCTTCTGCTTGTTTTTCCTTTCACTTTTGGTTAAAGGGGGTTTTCCAAAGCACAAGAATTTCCTAGTCCTCTTTCCTTCAAAATGGAGCCTGTTGAAAATCAGACTGTGTGTTCAAAATTGTCCCACATTTTTGCTTTTGTTTTCTAATTGGAAAGAAAAACAAAACTCAGAAAGTTCCAAAGTATTTTGGTTTTAAAATATGGGCCCGGACATCTTTGATGCATCATCATAATAGCTAGAAGGGACATTATTGTTCTTGATGGAAAATGCAATCCATTCAGGAACCCCAGATGATGGGGGAAATAAGGGACCTAAACCATGACAAACTCAGGATGAGTAATGACAAACCATCTTGAAGCCAAACATTTAGATTTGCTTGGACAGTTCTAAACATTTTGAATTCTGTTTTTTATTTTCCCAAAGGGACACTACATTGTTTTGACACAACCAACTTTTTCCTGTGGAAAAAAGTATTACAGAAACCACTTTTCTATTAAAAACTGTGAATAGAAAATTCTGGAGCAGCAATAGAGGGAAGTAGTCAAGCCAAAACCAAGTGCATTTGAAAATATCCTCTCAGGAGAATCTTATTACTGCTCCAACCTAGCAATAAGAATTTTATTTGCAGGTAAGTGTATTTCCTAGAAAATAAACGTAACCTGATGAAATCCATGTAGCATAACTTGGTGTGTTTCAACACATTTGAAATATGATGTTAGAAAGTCGCTTGAGAACTGTAAAAATGTGAAAGAGCTCTGGTGGAAGGCTTGGGCATTTGACATGAAAAATCACATCTGAGATTTCACAACTGTTTTGCTAGGATTGGGCATTTTTAAAATAAATGAATACTGCTTTTTAAAAGAAGTCTCAGTCCACCAAGCAAAAATTTGTATGTTTAAAAACATACTTACAGCTTTAAAAACATGCAGCTAAATTCATCATTATATAATATTTAGAGGCATACTCTTAAATTTGTTTCTAAAAAATGGGCACAAACCTCTTTTTAATGACAGCAAAGTATTTTCAGGAAAGATAAGGGTTGCCATACTCTTACTGAATTTTAGGATACAGGTAGTTAGGATAACCTGCCAGGATATTATATATCCTTGTAAAAGTTACCATGAGACTCTGACTTGCTAGAACTGATGACTATCTCAATGCTTATTTGTCAAGGGAACCTGTGCTTTTAATGTGACAAACTGTGCGCTGGCTTCTACATCAGGGCAAGCTTCATCTTGTCAAGAGTGGGTAGGAGACAGAGCCTGTTATTCCCTATTACCCAAGTTAATCACATGCTTTTCTGAGTATAAACAGGTGATTCACCAAGTTTAAGAGCAGAAGTGACCAACAGACCAGTCAGTGTCAAGCAGTCTGAATATCACCACTTCTCAGATTTCACTCACACTTGGACCCTATCTCTTGTGCCAGGCTGAAGCGTCCCATAGGGTTAGAAGGCTCTTGGAGCTGAGGATTGCAGAGCTTTGGGCAGAACAGGCTTACGGGACCAACAAGCTAGGAGAGCACAGCAACAAATGAAGCCTGATGGGCATTTGAAAATGATTGTTGGCATCATGCCTGTTGGCACAGGGATCATTTGGTCAGTGAAGTTAAGCGAACTTTCACCTGGTTTTGCAGGAATGTGTGATTTTTTTATGTTCTTTGTGTGTGCCTTTTCACAATGAGATGCTGGTCCTTACAGCAGGTCTGTTAGGGGCTTTCGTAATAAAAAGTATAGTGAAAGAAACAACCTTTCCTTGGCCAATGTGCAGAATGGCCCCTGACAACTCTCAGCTTCACCACACCTCAGTGAATTCAGGGTGAGCTATTGAAGGGCCCAGGATCACTGCAGATTTATCCTGGTAAAATCAGTAAATGCTCTATTTGCTTCATGATATTTCTGGGAATGTCTGGGAAGTCAAATTAAAATGGAAGAGTGGATTTCATAGCTGGGGGCTTCTCCTTGGAATGTTTGTGGCTCTTCACTGGCTCAAAGAAAACAAATTACAAATGGATCCCACAGAGTTTTGAAAGGCCAGGGTTTTTATTCAACATCACCTGACAGTGCTGTTTATTAATACATTCAATGTGTTTCAATACAATTTTTCTCATCTTTCACCACATTTGATTTTTTTCTATAATTGTTTCATTAGTCATTTCTGTAGGCAGCCTTGCAGCTGTTGCTGCAATCCGTTTATTAATTGTGGTTGGCTCTGGACTTAGCAAAATGCAACTGCACCCTCTTGTGGAAGCTGATAAATAGATTATTTTGCTTTCCTGGTACCACCTGGTTAATTTTTTTCTGAACCAGTCAAAAGAAAACAAATAGCAGAAGTGTCCTAAGGCCACACAGCAACAAAGCTTCCTGGAGAACTTCAAAAGAATAAGCTGCAACTTTGGAATGTCTGAACTCGGAGAACCTTTGAAGACAAACTTCTGTGGGGAAGACCTTCAAAGGCACCCTGGGAGACCTTCCTGCCCATGGCTTTTGTGGGAATCTCTGTCATAATAAATTTTTTAAGAGAAATAGTTGGTATGGCTATATGCATAGAAATTGTACATTTACAAGTAAGTCTAAGGACAATAATTAAATATAAGCATCCAGCATGGACCTGAAAAATGGTTTGTATTCTTTCTCTATTTGTACAAATCCATGAATACAGATATCAATCCTTCTGTATGTGCTAATGGAAATAGTGCATGTTTTTGAAGGCAAGTACTCTTGGGAAGGGAGTAGGCTAGGTTGCACAAAGAAGATTTAAGTTTGAACTCCTGTGAATCTCAACTTGTCACTTTTTTTCATGCAACTGCTGTGGATGCTTTGGATAAAAGAAGTGCCTTTAAACTCATGAATGCATTTGTCCTCTGGTATATGAGGAGTAGGGGTAGGGGAAGCCAGAACTCCTTTAACTGCTGAAGCAAATAGGTTGGCATATCCACCTCCTACTTTGCATTATATGAGCTTGCACAGAGTATCATACAATATTTACCTTAGTTATATATATGTATATGTAAATGTTTACAGGAAATAAGTTTTTCTGAAAAAAAACCTCAAACTTTTTTTTTTTTGTTTGTTTGTTTTTCACTGTTGGTATGGATACAAGGACTTTCTGACTAAAATAAAATTAAGGAAAAATGGTTTAAAAAAAATCCTTCATAGTATCCTTTATAAGCAGAGACACTCACTGACAAGAGTAAAAATTCCCAAAAGTAACAGGGTATTTGTGAAATTATCACTTTCCATGAGTAATTTTTAAAGAAGTGATACTGAATTTTTTTTTAATAGAATTTCTAATACATAAGGTATTCAAATGCATTAACAACTGATGTAAGCAGCACTGGTTTTTATGGGCCACAGCACAGCTACTCTTTCTTAGAGCAAAGAACCACAGTCTGCTTTGGTGTCTGTTAGAAAGACAGAAGAATTTGTCTTGCTTTCTGCAAATGGCTAGTTTAAAAAAAAAAAAAGTAACTGTCGTACAGCATGTATGTATGTATGTATCCCCCATGTGGAACTTAATGAGGTGAGTTGATTTGCATTTTTATGTCTGAACATGTTCTTGCACTGCCAGCATGTCTCAATGGGCGGCGAAATAGACACCTCTGGGCGGGGTAACCCAATTCAAGATGATGGTCTGAAGTTGAGTTTCAGAAGTCCTGGTCTGATGCTAACATTGTCTAACCTGTGACAGAACTTCTGCACTTTTTGAAGTTCCACAGTGTTTAAAATTTGTATTTCTGCTTGTTTCTCCACTGCACTTCTGCTCTGTGTTTTAAAGGATCCTTTGCCATCCTGGGATGACACATGTTTCTGCAGTCAGGAACATGTTACTTTACCCCAGAGGAGGGCAAAACCTCATTTTATTCTCTCTGTTGGGAGTCTGCTGCACTTTGTGTATTTCTGGCAGTGGTAAGCCTGACATTGTGCCAGCTGACCCAAGAGGAGCAGCTGTGGATGCTGCTCACACAGCCTGGCTGAGTTAGCTTTCCATGGGCTATCAGAAAGGGAAAGACACTGTACCTCACTGTATCTCATAATCATGTACCCTCATGATTATTGACATTATAATTTTCTTGCATCTTTCTACAGGCTATGGAAGTACACACAGGTTGGTAGGACAAAGAATTAACAAGCATTCTCAAATGTGAAAAAGTTGCTTTTTGGACCTCTCTGTGGACACTTTGTGCCTCCAAATTCAGAAAGAAACTTCTTAGCACACTTCAACCACAGGAACTTGCTCCTTCTCTAGAGCAAGTATGGGTGTGACGTTTATGCAGCTGTATCCCCCTTTCAAGTTAATTATATCACTCTGAGCATTTCAGCTATGATCCCACACTGCAGTGCCTTGCTCTTGAGCCAGCCTGCCTGTTTCCCTGGGTGCCTGCCATGGAGGTTGCCTCCCTGCTGAAATCCTGGCACATCACCTAGTGCTCTGTAATCCAAGTTTCTTTCAAGCTCACGTACCCAGAATTCACCACTGTAGCCATTCCTCATGTCTCTACATGACTTCAGCTGATTTCCCAGTCTCTGTTGGGGAAAGGAGTATATTCAGCCTCATTTAAAAAGAAACCATTGCTGAAAACCAAGGATATACACCCTACATTATGAAGTACTACCTAAAACTGTTCCTGCATGGCTAGTGAATAATATAAAGCCATTTCCAGCTCCTAGTATTGATCCCCTACTTTATAATCCTGAGTATCTGTAACAGATACAATCCCACATCCCTGACACTGGCCCCTTATCCCACACTTCAAGTGTACTGAAAACAGTGTTGACAGCACGGAGATGTCTTGGCTGTTGCTGAACAGCACTTAAATCAGAGTCAAGGCATTTTCTGCTCCTCACACCCTACCAGTGAGCAGGCTAGGGGTGCACAAGGAGCAGGGAGGGGACACAGCCAGTACAGGTGACTCCACATACCCAGAGGAATATTCTATGTCGTATGGCATCATGTTGAGCATACAGAGCTGGGGGAAGAAGAAGAAAGCAAGGGAACATTCAGAGTGATGGAGTTTGTGTTCCCAAGTCACTGTTAAGTGTGATAGAGCCTGGCTTTCTTGGAGTTGGCTGGACACCTCCCTATCCATGGGGAATGGTGAATGATTTGCCTTGCTTGTGTGCAAGACTTTTGCTTTACCTATGAAACTGTCTTTTTTCTCAACCTATGAGTTTTCTCACTTTTACTCTTCCAATTCTCCCCCCCCAGCCCACTGGGGGAAGTGAGCAAGCAGCTGTGTGGAACTTAGTTGCCAGCTGGTGTTCAACCACCACATCCAGTTAAGGTAATAGGGTGCTCCTAGTATTAGGCTTTGCAAATCTCAATGATCAGCAAAATCCCCCTCAGCTCATTTCTTCTGAAACACTAACTTGATTATTAAACATTCTCTGCTAGATGCAGCCTACCAAATCTTGCAGGCGTCACTCATTTCTCACAGCAGAAGCACTTACCTAGCACCATGCACTTTGCAGGGACTAAGAATGTTTGTTCTGCATTAGCCTCAGCATTGCTGGTGAATTTCAGCTCTAATTGTAACTGTGCCTTGCATCATGGGCCCCAAATCACCGACTCCTTACACCTAAACAATCTTCTTTCCTACAGTAAGCTCAGCCCTTCTCCACATGGATGCTGCAGGATATTGTTGAATTTCTTCATTCCTTGCTGTCACAGAAATGGGACATGACTGGAAGTTGTGGGGAAGAACTGAGAAGGTTCAGTTCTGAGCCTAGTTTTAGAATTGGGGTAAAGATTTTTCAAAAGATAGCTTGAAAAATCTGTGTTTATTGTGTATACCTACGAGAACATTAAAGTTAGAATGGGAACTAGGGCTGGTAGGGGACACTTCAGGGTAACCAGGCAGGATAGGATTTGTGTCTTTTCAATGAAGGCTGGAGCTGCAGCCAGAGGTTCAGATGGGAAGGGCTGATCCAGAGAGGTAGCAGGGGAAAAAGATGCCAGTCACAACTGCAGATTAAACTCTGAATTCCAATTAAATCTAGGGTTAAAGTTTGACCCTAATCCAGGGTTTAAAAGGGCTGAAGAATCAAATGACTGCTGGATTGAAGAGATGTGTTGAGTCAGGCTGCCTGACCTGGGTAGGGGAAATTAGCTCACTGTTTGGGCTGGTGATGGAGGGGTTTGGTAGGATAAATGTCAGCTCTGTGGTTGGGTTAATGTTAGAGTTTGGTTCACAAGAATCTGAAGAATTCAGGAAAACGCAGGAACTTCTAAGACCTGTAGGATTATGATGAGGTTTAGTTTCTTGATGAACCTGGTAACTGTAGATGCTGAGATGGGGAGAAATGTTATACTAGTTCAGGATTGTTTTGGTTAGTGCTTGCTTCTGGTTATATTGACTCTGCCAAAGGAGGCAGGGGCCTCCTAAAGAAGGTTCAGCTATTGTATTTTTGGGGGAGAATAGGATAGATTATGTTGGACAAAACCAATTTTGATAAGTTTAAAGTTGGAGCTAGTGCTGAGTAAACATCGTTTGGCTCCACCAGCCAATGACACTTGAGAGTTCAAAGGTTTTACCCGGGTGTCAGGTATGCTGGCTAAGACCAGCAGGAAAACAAACACACCTACATAAAAAGTGTATGTACAAATCAAACATTAACTGGTGTTCTCAGCGTCCCATACAGGAAATGCACATACATACACACACACAGAGATATATATGTGCTTAAATGTATGGGCTCTAAGAAAACTGAGGAATTGAGGTATCACTGTGAGAAGTTTTCAGGAAAACAGAATACTTCAGCTCAAGGCCTAGTTATCAATTTTACCAAAGACTGTGGCTATCACTTAAATTCTTACTAAGTAGAGTAGTTACCATCATAGAACTCAGACAGTAGTTATTCCAATTTATTTATACTTTTTCCATAGTTCATTTGAAAGTAAACTATTCACCCATTTCTCCAAGTATTTTTAGTTACATCTCTTTTTAACAATCACAGAATCACAGAATATTCTGAGTTGGAAGGGACCCACAAGGATCATCTAGCCCAACAAGTGAATGGCTCATATGGAGATCAAATATGTGACCTTGGTGCTATCAGCACCATGCTCTCATCAACTGAGCTCATATCAGGTTATTCATGATGGATAAGGAGCAACATATATCAATAATAAATTGCATAATGCACATTGCATAGAGGAATGCAATAGCCTATGCACTCACACAACAAATTTTGTGGGTAGTTTGGTTTAGTATTTATAGAAAACCATAGAGGTTCTTCAAAATTGTTGAATCAATATTTCAAGAATAGAATTTTACAAAAGTGCTCAGAGTGATCTTTCATGTTAGAATATTTAATAATGTACTTTGGAGGTATTTATTCAATTTCACATGAAAACCTCAAGTCAGTTTGTGTATTATACCTCAGAACAGCCTCTGGTATCATTGAAATATCTTATAAAACCTTATTCAAAACCCAGGAGGCTTTTCCACTTGTCTTTTTTTGGTAATATTCATCAAGAGGTAAATCCTACACTGACCTCAGTGGAGCTGCTCATGAGAGAAAATGCTGTTGGGAAAAGAATACCCCTTAATAAAAATGAACATAGAAAAAACACTGAGTTTAAGTTACACCCTTCTCATTGCAACAGACACTTTTGTCTTTGAATACATCATGCATGTATGCAATGTATCACATGTGCTTCTTCTAAAAGAGCTAAATAGCAGACAAGTGCATGAAAGACAGGGGGCCTTTGGCATCTTTAAATGTGGGGTTAAAAAAAAGCGAGTTCCTGGGATAGGTGTTCTAACACTGGGTTCCAGGGCCTAGAAGGAGGGGTAACAAGTTAGCCTACTGTCTGCCTGCAGTGGCTCTATTTTTAAGCACAGCCTTTGGGAGTTAGACTGCAGGCCACCATTCCCAACATCTGCTTTTTCCTTAAGGCTCCTTTCCTCCAGAGCTTGATGCTTGAGAAAGGGCCATAACAACCACCCTGACAATGATTTCAGGTGGGAAATCTGATTCAGAAGTCTGTGGAGGTCTACTGGTTTTCTACACCACTGGTAATTTTGAGAGGAGGGTTTCCTCCATTTCTGTGATTTGCTTAAGTCATGGAAGTTCTCCGGTCAGTCAGAATAAAGCAATTAATATTACTTAATTTTGTTTTGCATGCCTTTGTGCCTTACAAGTTGCAATTAGAAATTATAAATTAAATGACATATTTACAAGAGTGTATCATTTAAAATGACAGTTACTTTCAATTATAAGCAGTCATTTCAGTATGAGTTTCTTCCAGCAAATGATAATTGATGAGGGCAAAGATATTTGTCAGGAGATTTCTAAAGATTCGTTTCTACTTTCTTTTAAAAATTCCTCAAACTTCAAGCTGAAAAAATATTGATAGAGAAAATGTTTGGTGGTTTGGGTTTTTTTAACAGTGTGCTGAATTTCAAAATACAGGATTTTTTTTCCCCTTCCTTTTTAATTGGAAGTTTTAGAAATATATATTCTCAAGCATCCTGACTAGCTCTAACTTCCAAGTGGAAAATCCAGTTACATTACATATTACAGGCAATTACATTCCTAAAAGGGGAACCAAAACTAGAAGTAGAGCACTGCAAGGGCAAGCCTGCTCTTTAGTGTGACATTAGAGTGTGGATGAAGAAATGCATTAGCCAGAACATGCCACATGCTGCAGGCCTGCCTGGAAATGAAGAAAATCAATGGCTGCTGGCTGCACACAGCATTGCTCCATTGTGGTCTGAGGTAATAACCAACATTGGACAAGCCTGAAAAATAAGTCTGCGAAAAGTAAAGCCTGAGACTTGCTATGTTTGCCCAAACAAATTCATGATGGTTCTTGAGGCTTCTATCCTGGAAATAATGCAGTACAAGGAAGCTCTTATTTCTATGCACATTGTATTTCACAGCTATTTCTCAGCACTTTGTCAGTCTTTTGGTCTCTCCTTGCACATAGGGTGCTTACAGACTGCGAATGCTTACAGGTTGTTCCAGTTAGTCTGTTGCTTCAAGGTGAAGTTTAATCAGATTTTCCTTCTAGTTTCAAAGCCGATCATTTTTCTCTGGGTTGCTTTTCTCTTGGGTGGGAGATGGGACATGCATCGGGAAGCTCCTCTCAGGCGTTTCCTGGAGGTCGCTCTTTTTTTTTGTAGGTGTCCACCTCCTTAGCCTATCTGCCAGCCTTTTGCTATTTCCATGGATTACAGGAGACATCTTGTGGTCATGGAACAAAATCACAGAACATGCAGAGTGAAATCTGCGGGGGCTGAGTAGTGATAGACTCCCACTGTCTCCCAAGTGTTTAGTTTTCCTTTCACTGACGGGGAATAGGGGAAGTAGGAGTCATCCATCTGTCTGCAGGGGCTTTTTGAACTAGGGCAGCCTGGCTGAGCTGGGACAGAACGAAGATTTGAGGCTGTGGAGGTGACATGTGGAACATGCTCAGCCTTGTATGTGAGTGACCTATGAAATCTGCTGCAGCTGGCTGAGGCAGGTGTTTCTTAGCTGAGGCCATGCTAGCAGTGCAGCTCCTCGCTTGCAGCCACCTTTCTCCAGGAAGGAACGCTGATGCAGTTTGCCACAGAGCATGGGAAATAAGGAAAAGCACAACAAACTAGAGCACATTTTTTTTTAACTTCAGCTCAGTAATATTTCTGTGACACTGTGGAAATGGACATCATTCATCAGTCACCTAAACCTCAGTTTATTACAGTCTGTGAAATCAGGATGCTGTCAGCATTCTTACCAGATCAATATAGAGGGAGAGTTCCATTGAGGGAGCCTGTTATTTGAAAGTGTCTGTTCAGAAAGAAAAGAAAAAAAAAAAAAAAAGTGGATTAAAAAAATATTTAAAGAAAACGAGAAGGAAAATAAGAAAACAACAGGGAAGCAGAAAGAGAAGGCTAGATGTTTTTATGATTATTAACAGGCATCTGTCTCTGATGATAATTGCAATTATTGGGCGATAGTGTAACAGCATTTCTCAGCTGGCCTGGACTTTCACTGTGGTTGGTGCCGTGCCCACACATTTGGAAAATGACAGTACGTGCCTCAAAGAGAGCATCAGCTATGAGACAAGCTAGAGAAGATGAAGGAGAAAAATAAGTGGATTGTGAAAGGGTGATGGAAGACATGATACCTACTAGTGATAAAAGGATGGGTACAGTTCTAAACTGACCACCATACCATATTGTTCTATTAAAAACCTTGTGAGCGAGCAGAGAAATAATGAGTACCCATGCTACATGAGCCAGGGACAGCAGTAGCAGAAAAGGTAACTCCTAGAAACTAATTCAGAAATCATTCATTAGAAGTTGTGTCAGGCCAAGCAATCTGGTATTCAGACCGTATAGCAATCATTTGTATCCAAGCTGCTGCTATCCATTGTGAGGAAATGATTCTTGCAAGTGTGCTATGAAAAAGAACATGATCTTCCAGACCCCATGGAATCACAGTTTATTAGCAAAGACTTGCGGAAGATGGAAATTCTGGTTGGCAAAAGACTGCCCACACATCCTCATTAGCTATGGCACCAGCAACTGCACAAGTTCTATGCAGAATGCTATTTCAAAAAGGATTAGTGTCAGGTTGACCTGGATACTTCGTTTTGTGATGAGGAAATTTAATATTTAATAATAATATATAAAATTAAATTAACAGTCCTTTTGGGGAAGAAAAATAAAAGAAAGAGAAAAACCACTTCAGAATGTTTCTACAAGTAACAAAAGAACATTTTGCAAAAATTTCACAAGTCCTATCCCTTTCCTTTCCCCTTTGTTGAATGAAATTACTGAGAAAATAATGCTATTTTGCAAATGTGTCAATGATAAGGAAAGTGAATTCTGTGTTCTGACATTGTTTTCCTAACATGCCCAATTAACTAGTCCACTTGTCTTTCAGGAGTAAATTTTGTTTCCTTCCTTGAAAATTTTGTACAATTAATGCCTGGCCCAGCTGTAACAGCTCTGCACACACTATCTCGAAATAGAGCAGCACTTCGGCAACCAAATGCCAACTACAAATGTGGGGGCCAGTGCATCTCAGGCAAGATGTCCTCTTGGAGCAAGACTGGGGAAATGGCACAAACACAGTCTGGTCCTTCTAATCTCTGGTCTTCTAATCTAATGGCCCTTTGTGCAGTGTATACCTGTCCTAATTTAAATCATAGAATCACAGAACCATGGAACAGCCCAGGTTGGAAGGGATGTCAAAAGTTCATCTGACCCGAGTTTCCTTGGGAAAGGGAGCCTCAATGAGATTGTCTAGCAACCTGACTACTCTCAAATTGAAAACCTTCTGTGATGGGGACCATTTTCCTGGTAAGGTTATTCCACTGAGTTATTATTCTCCCTGTAAAAAAATTCTTTCTCATATCGAGATGAAATATCTCCTAATACAACTTGTACCCATTGCCTCTTGTCTTTTCCATGTGTCTCCTTGAGAAGAAGGAGCCTCTGTCCTCCTTGTATCTGTCCTCTAAGTACTGGAATACTGTGATAAGATCTTCATAAGACTTCTCTTCTCTGTGGATGAAAGCTCTAACTCCTTCAGACTTTCCTCATGCCCTTTGATCATCTTTGCAGCCTTCATTTGAGCCCTCTCCAGTCTGCTTCTGTCCTTCTTGAAGTGTAGTAACCAAAACTGGACACAGCAGTTCAGATGCAACCTGACCAACCCTGAGTGGAATGATCACACATTCATCACTGCCAGTAATGCCACTGGAGCTGCAGCCCAGGATCCAGTTCAACTTGGTTGCTGCAGCTATGCTCTGCTGACTCATGTTCAGCTTTTGTTGTGCACCAGAACCCTTCAGCAAGGCTGCTCCCCAGCCACTCAGATCCTAACCTGTACTGGGCTCTTTAGTCATTTTAAATCTCTGCTGCCTTTCGCTTTCTTGGCTATTGAAATATCTGGGAGTGGTTGGCATAAGAAAAAGACCTGTGCAACCCAAAATCTGTGTATTCTGAAATGTTCCTTGTGCTAGGGTCTCCAGGAGAGGATGAGATATGGACTGAGGCCTTTTCGTTAGCTTCATTCCATGTGCCTCTTGGCCATGATTTTCTTTCTGGCCAGCACTGACATTGAAATGGATGGTCTAATACAGCTGAAAAATGTTATTCAACCCTCATCCTTACCTGCACAACAATGGGTAGACTCACATTAACTCTGGGCTTTCCAAGGACTCTTTTAAATAGCAGGTGAGGAATTCCTGTGTCTCAGGGATGCCTGTATGTGCTCCAGGGTGTCAGACTTGTCAGCATATAGCAGGCACCAAGTATTGCGCTGATGTAAAAACAGAGAGGCAGTTCTTTGCCATTTGCATAGCTGGCTAGTCCAGAACTAACATTATAATCTACAATATTGAATGAGTTTTGCTTATAAACAGGCATTGCTGACACAGTATTATCTGAGAATGCTAAGCCTGATCAAACAATTAACTTATCTCTTCTTGCCTGATAAGGTGAGTGTAGCTACCATCGATGTGGAATGCTTGGAAACATTACAGTGGTATTTCACATCTGCCTCACTTGCACAGCTGTAGTTTAAGTTAAACCTGCTTGGCAGTAAGTTCTGAGTATGTTTGTCTTCAGGCTCCTACAGGTACCCTTTTGCAGTGCCCAGCTTTTGCAGTACCCAGTCTCCAAACTTCATTGGGGCCTCTGGTTATGTTTGAGGGACAAGTCATTAATGTTAATATGTAGATGAAGCACATAGCTGTCACCCACAGAGTGCAATTTCAAATTGCCCGGTATACCAAAGTGCCACAGCAAAGGGAGGAAATGGGCAGAAGTTCTCATCTATTAAGTGTCGAACTTTGAAATTTTAGTCACATTTGAAGTAAGATTTCAGCAGGACGGTGGGGGCAGGGTGGGGACAGAAACCTTTAAGTCCAGCCCAGAATAGACACTTGATTTGGCACAACTCCTAATTAGCTGTGAAACTCGTTTTACGTAGTTGATGCAAGTCAAAGGTATAAAACTGTTCAAAATACAATTAGACGCATTCATAGGGAAAAGTCAAACAAGGACAGAACACCAGAATGAGGATACACTTAGTACCTCAGTAAGTCCTTAAGACAAACAGCCAGAAGCTGTTAGTGCTTGGGGAGAAAGTGTCAGTGTAGGCATGTGCTGTTCTTGTCATCTTTCCTAAGCATTTATTAGCAGCTGCTGTTGGAGGTAGGCAAGCAGTTTTGATGGACCACTGGTCTAGGACAATACAACAGTTTTTATGCTTTTACATCTCCAACTCTGCTTACTAGAACTCCTATGTCCTGTAGTCCCAGAGACTTCCATTCAAGTCATTGCAAAAGACAGCTCAAATGCGGGGCTGTATGCTTTTTCATACAAGTATTCTAAGCAGAACAATTTTCATAAAAGAAAAAACCACAAACCCACCAAAAATTATAGCATCTATAAGGTTTTGTGTATTTCCTTCTGTGTCTGTACAAGCAAATGCCAGAGTGCTCCTAGAAAATCAGAGCAGGGTATCAAACTTATATCTCAGCAATCTGCTATTAATGTCTGCTATTGTTTCTGCAATAAATTCCTCTCACCAAAACTTTGGCTTAGAGTAGGGGAAAACCTAGATTTTGTCAGCTGCCATTTTCTATTGATGATTCCTTAAACACTTTAATTAGAAACACACCTGATAGTTTCTTTCAAACACATGGTGAACAGCTGCCACATAAGCACAGTAAAATTTCTGCACAGCAGTTTTCTCACAAGAGACCCATTGCTAATATAGCAAAAATACTGATAAAACTGTAGGCCTTGGACCATGTAGATTGTACTGATGCTGGTGAAAATTAGTTTTATGAGCTTATGTATAATAATACCAACAAAAGAGTGACTCCAAAAATGTGATAAATGCAAAATGCAAACTCTGCAAAGTAACAGCAATATGGTATGTGTTTTGTGTGCATGGAAAAGAAGCCAGTTGATTATTGGTATTGTGCTTGAAAAAGAGACTATTGAGGGACTAATTTCTGGTAATATTAATCATATCTTAAGTATATTTGACCCCCACAGATCAATTGCTGTTTTCAGGAACTGAATGCCACATGACATAAAAGTGTTCCCAAAGGAAATCTATTCTTCTCTACCCCAATGTCATTATCTAAAAGTGGATAAAGATTATTTGCATAGAGAATGTGAAGAAGATATTTTTCAGCTATTACAATTCTTCTGGGATTAGCACTTTTAGAAGAGATGTTTTCTTCTTCCTTTCAGCTTTCTTTTTAAATGGAAGAAAAAGTCAAATTCTCATTCTGGATTTTATTTTGGTTTTTATTTTCCTGCAGGTAGCCACTGCCAAAACTTCCTGCTTTCTACAGTTTTGTTTTGATGCAAAGATATCAAAGACAATCTTTTTTTAGAAGTGGCAGGAGCAAAACATGGTTTTGTTCCTTTTATTTCTATTTTTTGGACTGCCAGAGGCTCATGCTGCAAAATACACATGTGGTTAGATGCTTTGTAAGAAATATAGGTAAGATACTGTTCTTAACTCTATAGTGCAAAAATACCTGCTTACCTAGCACTAGTAGAAATAGGAATCATAGAAATCTACTCTGTTAAGGATTTCAATAAATATTCTAGTCTAATTTTTTCATGGAATGTATTAAGTGTATCTAGGCCACTGGCAAAGATGTTTGTCAAATAATTCATGAATGCCTTGAACGAAGGAGGTTACTCAGAATTTCTCTGCCCCTTGGTTCTGAGACTCATTGTCTTTACAATGAGAAAATCCACCACATATTTAGATATAGTTAATAGTTAACCTTTGCTGAAAACCAAAATTATTTCTTTTTGGCCTTCTTCCAGCTGGTCAACAGCACTCTGGTTTCACTGAACAGCAGTTCACAGCTTGGCCCACACTATTCTTGCAAATCATAGAATGGTTTGGTTTGGAAGGGACTTTAAAAATCATTGAGTTCCAAAACCCTGCCATGCCCAGGGTTGTCTTCCACTATCCCAGGTTGCACTAAGCCTCATCCAGCCTGGTCTTGAACACTTCCAGGAATGGGGCATCCCCATTTTCTCTGGGCAACTTCTTCCAGTGCCTCACCACCCTCACAGTAAAGAATTTCTTCCTACTATCTAAATCTAAACATACCCCCTCTCAGTTTAACGCCATTCCTCCTTGTTCTATCACTGCATGGCCTTGTAAATAGTCTCTCCCCAGCTCTCTTGTAGTCCCTGCTGAAAGGCCACAATAAGGTCTCTCCAGAACCTTCTCTTCTCCAAGTGGAACAATCCTAATTCTCTCAGACTTTCCTCATAGGAGAGGTGTTCCATCCTTTTCAGTAAATCCAGAAATAGAGCTCTGCAGCCACATCAATGCACTGACACTGCCCTAGTGCCACCAGCACCATAAAGGGTTTTCCAGCTGGGACATACTTCAGCCCTTACAGAAGCACCTGTGGGGAACAGAGAAACGCCCTGAACTCCATCGCTGCTTCTCACTCATGATGCAGCCTCAAGATCCCTGTGTCTTTTAATCAAAACGATTGTTCAGGAAGACTTTCCAAAAAAAGTTCAGGAAAAACTCAAAATTAACTAATTCAAGAGGATCTGAAAGGATGGAAGCAGGACTGGGCTTGGAGGGACTCCAGCTGTAGCAGATGTTGTGCTGCTGCTGGGACACACTGTTGAAGCAGCAGCACAGGAATGCCTCAGAAGCATATATCTAGAGTTGCATTGCAGCTTTCTTCAGGGAAAACCACTAGAAAATCCAGTGGAATTTTTGCATGTTGGAAAGTCCAGCTCATCTGACTGGAGCTGTAAAATTTATCTCCCATTCCATCAGGCCACTGCCAGGGCCAGGGTCTCCCTGAGGGCTCCTTAGGGACTGTGAGAGCTCTCTGATGGATCTGTCTGGGCAGGTACTGGCAGCTGGGGCTCATCCCACACCACAGCAGGAGCATTGAGCACCTCCCTGGGCTGGGGACAGGCCAAGATGAGGACCTGTGAGTTGAAGCAGGGCAGTTGGGAGCTGGAGATGACCCTGCTGTGGTTTTGGGGCAGGGGGCTGATGGCCATGGCAAGCTGACCTGAAGTTCTGGGCTGTGGGCAGGATAGCGGGAACCCTGAAGGGGTGGAAAGGGACAGGCAGGGCTAGCAGTGCCTCAGGGCTATGACACTACCTGAATTTTCAAGCCTGTCCTCCTCTCCATCCTTCTCAACCAGTTGCACTTAAGGCACAAAAATCTGGGAGATATGAGGTGCTGCTAAGTCTTTAGAGACTAACCAGTTTGATAAAATCCTTTGGCACGAGTGCATGACTACTGCATGACTCATTTTTCATCTGTGTTTTGCAAGGCACGGTTGATTTCCATAGAGAGAAACACGGTCCTTCTCAGTGAAGAGTTATCAATGAATCAATCCAACAATGAAAAAAAATGAGGGTCACTTGTTAAGTTCTTTCTAAGTGTCACAAGATATGTAAAGTTGAAAAACGTTATGCTGATGAAATATCTTTGCAAGCATATTTTGTCTGAAATAGGTCATGTTCCAGTAGCAAACAAATGCCAGAGCAGCAGTTGCAAGGGCTGGGCAGCATAAGTTCTGTGCACACCTGAAGACTTGACACTTGCCGCCTTCTCTAAGTTGTCTGTGTGCTGCTCTTATGTTGTCACCTCTCCATGTCTCTGCATGAAGAACAGCTGAAACTAATGTCAAATGAGTTCTTCAGGTAGTAAGAAGTGAATTCCATTGTTTCTCTTTATTGCCTGGATAAGTTTTAGGTTGTGTCAGATTTCCTTCAAAGTTTTACTAGGGTATTTGGGACTAGCTGTGATGAAGAGACAAGTTTATGTTCCTGCATATCTTCAAACCAAACTCAGAACTGTATCTGTTTCTTTGGCCAAAATGAGGTTTGGTCAACTCAAAAGTTATTTGGTTCAATACTTAGATAAATGATATTGAATAAGTGAAACAAAAAAAGTTTGAAAATGTGGACAGAACTGCCAAAAGCAGAGCCACAGTTCCTCCTGCTGACTGCTGTGGGTGTGAGTCACAGTCCTCTGTTCCCAAGTAAAATGTGGGCTGAAGAAATTCATTTGTGACTACAGAGATGCAGCCACCTGGGTGAAAGCCAAAACCTGGCTCTTAAATTTCTGAAGTCACAAATCAAGGTTAGACATGACATACTATCATCTGACAATGACAATTTTTTTCTCTTCTTTCTGGCTTTTTTTGAAATGAAGTATGAATGAACTAAACCCCAAACTGACTGTTTATATTTACTTGTAAATAAATATCTTGCCATTAGAGACTATTATATGTCTGCAAAGAAATATATTTTTTTCCTGATGTCACAAAAGTAATTTACCAGAATAATTTTTTCTTTTTCTCGGAACGGTGGTGCTTAATCATTTTACGAAAATGTGGGAAAGAACTGTCACGTGTCCTTTGCCTTGTAAAGAACCATTAAGCTTTGGACCTATTAGCTGGTGTTTGGAGGTTTCATTTGTCTCTCTTTGTAGTTATATAATGAAATATTTATTGAAAAAGAAGAAGTAACCGTTAACTCCCTTCCATCAGTAAACAAGTGTCTCCTTCACCTTGTGAAAATGTAGGATGGACAACTCTTCAATTAAACTACAGTGGATACATGGGTTTGCTGAAGACATCTTATCTGGAAAGTGGAACATCTGTTCTGCCTTTTACATTTTTCCTCAAGGAATTCCTCTTTTAAGCTATAACAGTTTTACATTCTGCCAAGGATTTTATTTGTTACTGTGACACATTCAAAACTACTAATTTGAAGTCTGTCCAAACTGCACCAAAGTAACTATGGTAGCTGAAGGATTTTATACTTGATTTACTGTCTTAAAGTTTGTAAGCACCTGCTTTCCTGTATGTGCACAACTTACATAATTCTTTCTCTTGTGCCCTTTCTCATCAGACACATATGGAAGACATCTGTTAATAGTGTCTTATTTCGTCTTAGGCATTTCTGTTTTGTGATCCTTTATATATTTTTTTTAATATGTGGCTTCCATTTCAATATTAACTGACACTGCTGTGATGTCTTTCAGGTTTTTATGATGAAATTAAGATAAAACAGTAAAAAAAAAAAAAAAGGAATGCTAATCCCTGACAGTTCAGAAGCTTAAGAGAGTTACAAATGCTTTTAGTGCATGGCCATGTCAGATTATTTATCTAGTTATGTGTTATTATTTATCTTTCCTGATGTACTGTTTTGAACATATTCATTTTCAACTATTTACTAAAGAGACAGATTATCGAAGAGATTCAGCACCCACCTGCAAAGATATAATGACTGAGAAGCCCTTAAGCACTCACCTTTGCAGTACTTTTAATCCAGATATTCAAATAAACCCGGAACACACTTCCAAGTGTGTGAACATCTGGAACCTCTTCTGATGCCCAAGTGAGAGATGGGTACTTCTGAGAGTCTATTCACATGCACCTTTTCTTTGACATCAGGCTCCTAAAATATGATGTATAGTCCTGAAAGAAAGTTGACTGGCAATGTTATTAAACATAGCCAAAGAAAATCCTGGGTTCCATTAAAAAAAAATCTGTTGCCATGCATGGAAATCACCTAAAGCTCTGACAGACTAAGCCTGTATTACATCTGACTGATTTCTGGTGCTGGAGTTAGTTGGACTAACCTTTCACCAGACAGGGCAGATGAGTCTATTGCATCAACTCCTACCCTGTCAACACGTCTGAGTCTGACCTTCAAAACACCCAGCCTTCAGCTGTGACTCCTTTTCGCACCAATCCCACTATTTGCTAAATTTCTACATTTCATCATCCATCTTCTTGCAAGTGTTTTTAGTTGGGGAGGAATGGGAATTGAATTGAGCTAATGAGGCACTGAAGAAGTATCTCAACTAGAGGTACTCATGATCACTTTAGGAAATAGTGGTCCAATAGCACCAAGCTATGTTCCTTTCTTTGCTTACTTTAATTGTTGCACTTGATGTCTGAGGATTTTTCTCTATTCTTTTTAATTCATGCACTTTGGCTAAAATTTCAAGTAATAAAATAAGAATAGAAAATTCAGCATATTAAAATATTTTATTTTCATTACTGTAGAACATCAAAGCAGATTTCAAGTGGTATAAATGTGAGAACTGGGACCTCTTCATTTATAGTGTTGAGGAAAATGTTGAATGCTCATTTCTTGTGCTAAGAGAATTTTGCAATTCTGCTTGCTTAGCTGTTTTTCTCCGTCAGCGATGAAATTAAATGCAAATGAAAGTGATATGTCTGATCTTTTAAGTAGAATGTATAGAGGAAAATGTTCTTTTAAATGAGAAAGTACTCATTGACTGTCAATTCTTCCTCCTCTTCCTTTGTGTTTAAGGACATCTGATTTCAAACTACCTTAATCTGTAGTCTCTAAATAATAATTTTCCCAGGAGAATTGGGAAATGCTAACAAGTAAAATGATGTTCACTACTCTGGCAGTATTGGTTAAAAAGGATTTTGGTATGCATTTTTGTCATCAGAAATCTGCAATTTGAAAGACTGCACCAGACATTTACAGTTTCATAAAACTTGTTTCATTTCATGTCCTCTCTTTCACTTTTGGGTCTGATCTTTTATTTTGCTATTGCCATTCAGCCACTCAGCTCCCAAATCTAGTTTCATGTGTCAGTTAAACACAGTATTTGACTTGCCCAAAACACCAGACACTGAAGATCTGAAATGAACCATGAAGAGCTGGATCAAAGCAGTTTGAAACAGGATTTCAGTTGTATGGACTTCATCCACCTGTACTTACCCAGGCCCCTCTAGAACCTCCAAAAAGAAATTAAGAACTTGCAGAATAAAATCAGGCTTTTATACAAAAACAATTTAAACAAGAAAACTGATAAGGAATTTTTCATGCTGCCATTCATTCATCTGCAAATGTGTTTCCCTCCTAATTTTGCCCTTATGCAGCTGCATGTTCTCCCTAATTAATGAATTGCCCTCAGGTTACTCACCCAGACACATCTAATCTATCTCTGTCCAAAATGACTAAACTCTGTGCTGCATTAAAGATGTAAAAGGCCACAAATTACTTTCTTGATCTTTTCAACTAGATCACTGCTTACTGAATGGCATTCTCTCCATGTGGCATTCAGGGTGATTTCATCACCTCAGGGCTGAAGCTTTCAGTAGAATTGAAGTTAAGCCTCTGCTTCTAAAAAGCTTCTCAATTCAGATTCCAGTTCAACAGAAGAAATGTCCACTTCAAGTTTATCCCTATAACAATATGAATCCAATAAAATGTGTAAGTTCCATCTTTAAAGCACTTTGAGCAAAGTTTCTTGAGAACAATTTCCAACTAAAGTTGTGTGATTGCAATTAATTTGTTACAGAAGGGTATTTTTTCCAGATCTTATAATAAACAAGTGTGTGCAGTTAGCATATAAAGAAAATAACAATAAAAATTTGTCATCTTTAATACCAGCTGACCTCCACTACAGTGTATGGGTGATGCAATAAGGGTGTATGCAACTGTCATGTGAATTTTACTGGGTTTTTTTCTTACATTTCTTAATTTTTTTCTCCTTATCATCTGAGAGAAAAAAAAAACAAAAAAAACAAAAAAACAAAAAAACACAAACCAACTTCATGCTCTTCTGCCCGCTATGAAATGAAACATCAACAGTACTTGGGCAAAGGAATTGGAAATTATAGTGCTGGATGTGAATTCCCTGCAGGAGTCCAAGCAGCAGGCATGCTTGCTTATCACATTGAAGACAAAAAATTGTCCATATAATTTGACCTCTCTTTCAAGTGTGAACACCACAAGAGAAGAAGTTATCAGCACAGTAATATTGAGGATTAGGTAGCAGGCACAAATTTGGCCGGAGACTTGCATTTAACAGAACACATTCCCTGTGATCTTTAGCTGGAATTTGCCCATGAGACCAAGGCTTATTAATGCCCAAACAAAGAAAAAAAGAAGAGAAAAGACCTAGTTGTGTACTTCTAAGTAATGTGCTGAAAGAGAACAGCAGATGTGGAGTTTATTTCCCACTTTGAGACCACTTTTCCTGTATAATCACAGGGAAGCAGTCTTTCTTGTGCTTACAGTTTCTTATATTGTCCTCTCTTTTTAGATTGTTAAGCCTCTGGATAAGCACCATTTCCAACAAGTGCATACAGTGCCTGACATAGTGCACTGCCTATACTAACCAGCACAGTGTGATTTGACCATAGTAGAAACAAAAATGTGAGTGGAACACTGAGAAGCTCTCTGTCAGTGCAATAAGGTAATATTGCAAAAACATTTTCTGTTCTTTGTTTGGTTTAATGTAAGAAACGTGAGTGAAACAAACCCATCACTTACTTAGAATGCTTATAGGCTTTTGCTGGCTTCAGAAGTTTATTTTTCAAGCATCCTCTGATTAAATAATGTGTGCCAGATAAAAATAGAACTTTTTCTTAAAAGTAGATTAGAATGGGTTCTGGAGAATGGTACCTGAAGACAATTGTATGAGATTCAACAAGGGAAGTGCCAGGTCCTGTGAAGCGTCAGGGTGAGAGGAAATGACCTCGAGTTGTCCCAAGGGAGGTTTAGAACAGATATTAGGAAAAAAAATATTCACTGAAAAGACAATTAGACATTGGAAAAGGCTGCCCACGGAAGTGGTGGAAACACCCTCCTTGAAGTGTTCAAAAGGAGGGTGGATGTTGCACTTGGGAATGTGGTTTAGCGGTGGAATTGATGCTGCTGGGTTTAGAGCTAGATTCAATGATCTTAGAGGACTTTTCCAACTTCAATGAGTTTATGATTCTATGAATTTTTTTTCCATTTAACTATAAAAATTGTCAGTTTGGGAAAATCAAGTGTCACACTGCCATGCTTTCCAGTTTTCTGAACTACTTTTTTGTTCTTGTTGTGAAAGGTGCCTTGAAAATCATAAAGTCAGAAGCTGGAATGCTATATCCTTGTTTTGCTACCCCTCCTGACTGGCAATTCTGAACTGTTGTTACTGTAATGCCATACTGTATACTGACTACCACTGTATGTTTCTGCTTTTCTAATTGTGTTTGGATTCTTGAAGAATAACTTCAGTGTAAAGAATTCTGGGCCTCAGGCACTCACCCAGTATTTAGGACAGTGTAATCAACCCCCTGGGAAGATAATGCAGGAAAGCTTGATTGCTGGTGCCAATAAGGTTTCTTTTCCAGGTCACTGCACGAAGTGAGGTCTAGAAGGTAGTTATTTTCCAATTTGTTTCTTTTTCTAGTCATTAAAGAAGCCAGATTAGTCACCTGCATCTTTTAGACCTTTCTTCAGAATCCAGAATTAATGTTCCTCAGATGCAGAATGTCCCATATGGATCTTTTGTAGTCTTCAAAGTTTAGTACATTGCAGTCTTTGTATAGGTCTTCAGTATTGACATAGGTGAGGTAGTTTTTGTTTATTCTTTGGAAACGTTGTTTTAATCCTTTAAAAAAAAAAAAAAAAGGAAAAAAACGAACAAGAAATCACCACAGTTGAATTTGTATTATGCATTTTGCATAATACAAATTTGCATTTTTTATAACCATAAATTATCCTTACTGAAGGATATTCTGATATTCTCCAGTGACTACCTCTGAGTTCCTGATACAAGGTCAAAACATTGAAGCTTTTTTGGGATCTGTTACTGCATAGCACTGCAATGTAACTCTTACTGGCAGATGTCAGGGTTGGCAATCAACCTGAGCTCCACAGTCTTCAGGGGATTAATTGGTTCTGAATAGCTGAAATTTCATTTTTACTAGCTGTCCAACCAAGCTGGCTAATCTCTGCTGGCCAAGGCATTGATGCAATTTGTGGATTGCCATCTTCTTAGAAATTGAAAAAGTTTTGCAAAGCAACAGATGACCAGTGGTTTTATCACTTGCATGATTATTTCTGGAAGCAGGATATTTTGATGCAGAGTGATTAATTTTTAGCTGTAGCATCATTGATGCTTCCTATTGAACGAACAAATAAAACCCCTTTAAAATAAACCCTTTAAAAACCCTTTAAAAAAATAAGCTGCTGTTTGGTACTATTCCAAAACAGTGAAAGTTCCTTACTGTAATGCTTGTTTCTCTCAGCACAAAAAGCGACTGCAGCACACGATTCCTTCACAATAGTACCAACACTAAGATTTTCTAGTTTTTTCTTAACTGCGTGCTGCAATGGCCAGAGCTGTATCTGTTTCCAAAAATATGGAAGACTCATAATTTGTAAACTAATTGACTGATTTCACTTGCAAATTTCTGTGCTGAAACTGCTCTATAAGAAGCATTTACACAAGCTTTACAGCAATGAGACGATCAGAATGAAAGTCAAAGAAGAAGTTGCAGAACTCTTGAGTGCCTTTCCTATTTGATCAAAAATTGCTTCTCTAATTGCTGAGAAAGGAAAGGGTGAAAGTGGTGGTCCATCCATATGTCTTCCCAGAGACAGCAATGACAGCGGTGTACTTGAAGTATGTGAAATGGGCATGTTGCTTTCTGTGCGCCAATTTGTCTCTTAACAGCAGAAGTAGAGGAAAATCTCTGTTCGCAAAACCAGATTTGTGCTTCCTATCATCCAGTGCCAGGCTGGTGATACAGATGAATGAAGGGATGCCAGGATGGTGATGCACATGAAAGGAGAAGAGAAAAAAAAACAAACCAAAAACCAAACAAACCAAAAAAAAACCAGCAGAAAACTGTGACCACTTGGTGACATGACCTGGGCCATGTGCATGACATTCAAATGGGTCTTGTAGTCCTCTCAATATGTCTGATGAGTTTTCCCTACAATGATTTTATTTTATTACTGAGGCAAAGATCCATGTGTTTTAATATCCATTTTGTGGAGAGTACGTTTACAAATTGTTTTAATAACAGTTATGTGCATTAATCTCACAATGCATTTTCTTACTGTAATGCAATTACAGAAAACATTTCTCTGAAGCCTTGTAGTAGACCAAGTCTGGAAAATTAAAAAAAAAAAAAAATTAAGAAGCATATTTCAGAGTTTGAAGACTCAAGTACTTTTTAAAGGCAACTGCTGTCAATGTTGCTTTTGTGTTGACAGAATCCTTTTAAAAGGTTTTGTGGTGCAAAAAGCACCTTTTAGTGGGTTTTCATAATGCACTGGGAGAGAACAAGAAAATGTTTTTCTCACCATGGCCAGTCGCAGAGCGCACTTAGAACATCGTGTACCCAAGCCGGGAGGCGATTTTCCATTGGGCTGGCGGGCACAGCGGTGGGATCGGCACTCACGCCTGCCCCTGCTCGCCTCCGAGACTGCTGCTTCCCAGCGCACCTCAGGATGACTCAGGTCCCTTAACGCGCCTGTAGGAGACACTGGGGGAGCGGGGCTCGCACCCGCCCGAAAGCGAGAGATTGACGTCCCCACGGCTTGCAGGAGGCGAAAGTGCTTTTATTGTTCAGAGCGTGGCTGGGAGCAGGCGGGGCGGCATCCCCCCGTACCAGCTGCAGCCCGGCAGCCACAAGGTGGCACGAGGGCTTTGCGCTTCCCCCGCCCGAGGCCTGCGGCCCAGCCGCGCTGCCCGGCCCGCCCAGCTGCGGGCGGGACAGCGCTGAGGGCTCTCGCCTGCCAAAGCCGGGGGGGCTTTGTCCTTGAGGCCGCTGTTTCGCAGTCTGGCTAAATGAAATCCGGCCTGTGCGTACACCTACTCCTGCGCAAATCCTCCCCTCCTGTTGTCTCTCAGATCCCCTCAGGCCGGCCATCACTTTTTCTCTTACATGGTCCGTGGCATCGGAAGATGCCTCTCTGGCAGGTAAAATGTCAAGCCCTTGGCTAAGACGGCCAGACCTCCAAGTGTCTGCGGGGACAAGTGTAACTCTGCCCACAGCACTCACGTGGCCACAACAGGTCTTATGCTGCAGGGCCGTGAGAGACCAAACAAGCAAATATTCCCAATTCGACTCTTCTAGTCCTGCTGCTCTCAGCCTAATCTGTAAGAGATCAAACAGCCAGGAAAATGAGAAACTCACCTACACATGAGTCTGCCACGGTCTTCTGCACTGGCACCTTGGTGATGCTATCGTGGGAATAAAATTGTATTTTCTCTTACAGATGAACCTCTCATTGCTATATTTGTGATATCTTTGTTGTATATGATGCATCTTATGGTTTTCGGGGGTGGACAGGACAGGACAGGGTGGATGGATGTATCTCATACTGCTGTAGCTTTGCCAAAACAAAGTGAGTGATGAGGATCTGATGGAGAGAATCTGGCACTAGAGTTATTAAAGGGTGCACTACAGATTTTCTTTGCAATATGTCTGTGTGAACTTCACTGATTTCTCTGCAATACTGCTTCATTCACAGACAGGTTTTTCCTTATAACTTACTTTGAGATGCTTTGTTCAAAAAATGTTTAAGAAGTTTCTATCAGAGGTACAGCTTCTGCTGGTCTTGTTGGAAAAATAGTGTGAAGATGTCATCCTTAAATTTTTTCCTTTTACCTACCTTAACATTTTACCTGGAAGATAATCTAAAGGTTTAAGATACTGTGAAATAAGCAGTTCCTACAGCCAGTATTGTGCAAGTGTCATTAACAGCCCAGTCGCAAGGAAGGCAAACATTCAGAGCTCCTATTTGTTGTATTCATATATTTAAAACTTGCTGATTTATAAATAGGACTCCAAGACTACAGGAGCAGAGAAAATTTTTTCTTCTTCAAATACAGCTTCCCTTTTGCTGCAGGAAACAGAATACCTCCAGGATGTAATGTTTTGCAACACTTTTCCCTATTAACATCCCTGAATTTTATAACCATGGATCATGCATTCTGGGGTGATTCGTCTCCCATCCTGTGGAATCTACACAAATGGTAAGGAGCGATCCTAAAAAAGGATTTACTATAGGTTTACCTACTTAGACTAAATGCAGATGTTGAAAACAAGAGGAGTGATTGGGCATTACACTTTTCTTCACATTCTAATACCAAGTTTATACTTTTTCTCTCTGAGTCAATGCTTTTGCCATCTTTTTAATGCACTTCATTGACTGTGCTGACTTTACCTGTCGCTGTTTTCCAGAACAGCTGTGTGCACCATTTTCATTAAGAAAAAATATGAGGAAAACTTGTGATTCAGCACTCCTTACTGCTTCTTCTTCCCCCACGAAAATCAAGGAAGAACACCAACTCTTTTGAGTGTAATGACTAGCAGTATTATTCACTAATCGACACTGGAAAACAGGGAAAGATTTCTTTTGAAGGACAGCTTTTATTCAGTTGCAAAGTCTCCTTTGATTACCTTGTTCTCAGAAGATGAGTAATGTTGTTTTAATTCTTTTTACTTTAGTTCAAGGTTATTAATCATCTTCAAACTAGCAACAAATACATGAATTCACTAGGGTTTCATGTCATTGACTGTACATTTTCTTTTTCTTAGAGACATTTTCTTTGCCATCTAAGTGTTGCTGATTTCTACATGCACTGGTGGAGACCATCATCTAGTGTCTACAAGTCTGGGGGCTGGGACAGGAATTTCTTCAACTAAAATCACTCTTCATAGGGGCTAAATACTAATCTCCCTCGAATTACTTTAGTTACTTTATAGATTAGTGGCACTGAGTTTTTGGAGGCAAGAGAGGTATTATTCCTGAGTGATAAGCCTACAACACTGGGAAAAAATTTGGAGTCAAATTACCAAAAGTGACCATCTGGCCCCACTAAAGTAGTCAGGATCTTTGCCTTTGACATCAGTGGGGTCAGGTATTTTTTTTAGAAATATTTATTTATTTTAGCTATGTGCTCCCAAGAAACTCAGGGAGTTTGATGTATTTCATACTTTACTGGATAAAACAGATGTAATATGTTTATGACTTATAAAAATTATGATTTATAATTCTTACAAGAATTTTATATGACTTACAAGAATATTGTGAGATTAGTGGTAGTGCATTAGATGAAAATTATTGTGTAATTGTAGCATATAAGTATGAAGAACACACCTTAAGTATGGGCATATACCCACATTACATGCAGTTCATCTTTCATCTAAAGTAAAAGATATTTCTAAATCTGTGGCGTGGAGGTTTTAGAATAATGTTCTTAGTACTGATATTTTCCCCTAAAATACACTCCAGCCCTAAAATACAAATATTTTCCCCTTTCATAAACAGAACTTTTTCTCCTATTCCAGTATTTATCTTGTAGTAAACAAGGTTTACCTCATTGTACATCTCTGATAATTATATAAAAATATTCTCCATTAGGAATGGGAAGAAAGAAAGACAGGCTATGTGGAAATGCACAGGACATCAGAAGCAATCCGTGTCTTAGAACAGAACTGGTAGAACTGATCTGAGGTGATAAGGACCAGGAGGTGTATTAGAAACAGAGTTATTTACTTTCCATTGAGGAGATGTTTGAATAAAGAATATTCTTGACAATGGCTTTCTTTTGAATGTGATTTTTTTTTTATCCCAGGAATATATGTGAAACATATACATGTATCTCCTTGTGGAGTGCTTACTAAAAAAATCAAACCAGAACCAAACCCAAAAGCCAAAACATCTTTAAGTGTTAGCATTAGATGATGTCATTTCTGTGTTTCCTTGCTCAAACTTGTTTATTGTGTTTCAGAGAAAATTCATATGACACTCAGATATTTCATCAGAGAAACTAACCAAAGTTATTTATGCAATGGTAAAACATTCTTTACAGACAGTTAAAACCAACATACATTTTAGAATAATCTCAAGTGTTACCGAGACTTAGAGAAAAATTGTGTTTGCTGTAGAGTAAAATATGTCAAAGAATCATCCCAAATTATATGCAAATAGCTTATTTTTTATTTCTGAAGACACATATGGAAGTCAATAATACTTGCACTTGGAAGCAAAAAATCCATGGGAAATGGATTTTCACTACAGAGAAAACACCATATTTAAGTTTCACGATTTAAAACTTACCTACAGAGTATCATAGTTTATCATTACGTTGTTGCTAATGACATATGCAGTTACCTCTGGAGACTGAGCACAGTTTTGGGACTCAAAAGAGAGGTCAGTCTTTCAATGTCCCAGCAATTTCTGGTTTGTGCTGTGCTCTGCAAACTCCTATGAAATTCAAAACCAACTAAAGACATCAGCATTTACATAATGAGCTCAATAGACATGTACCTGGCGTTATGAAATCACACAGGAGTCTCTGCAGACAATCTTCGTTCCTAATGAGAAGGGTCGATAAATCCAGTGCAGTTCTATCTGAAGTCAGTGAGTGGCATTACAAGGGTCAGAGACTGATTTTTGACATTAGAAGAGGCCATTATGAACATCCAGTCTGACCTTTGCATAAAGCAGGGCAAAGAATGGCTCGATAGCTTGAGATCTTTTAAAAAGATAGCAAGACTGACTTTAAAGATTTTCTAGTAATGGAGATTGTAATCCAATTCTGTTTAAGTGATTAATTGCTTTGGCTGTTACAGAAATGCATTTTATTAGAAGATAGAGATGGATCAGACCATAAGGCCACACACAAGAAATTCTTTGTGATATCTTTAAATATAAAAACTAAGAACCACACATTTTCCTCTAGGCTAAGTAGACTTGAGTACTTTAAGTTATGACAGCAGACAAAGATTATGTGCTGTTTCCTGTCCCCTGTGTCTGGCTGGTGGCCCCAGTATCTGCTGTCCAGCCAACTTGTGACACAGAGGCCAGAAAACCAAGCCTCCCAGTCTCACCCCACACCCCACCCCACATCTCTGGAGCTATGCATCTGGTGGATCACAGCCCCTCCTGTGCTACTAAGGGATGTGGGGGCTCTCCCTGTTGCTCACTATGCACAAAACAGGGAGATAACCCACATGAAGGGCTCCCATGCTCAGGGCAATTTTGACTGTGGCCAGCCTGGCCTGCAGCCCCACAAGGCAGAGGCTGCACTGCGGGGTGCACAAGCCACCAAAGGCAGGCTTCTACACCCAACCCAATGTCTTTTTTTCCTTAATGAGAAAGACTTTGTTATTCTCTCATCAAAATATGTGCTTCTGATTGATATTTACTGGGCTCTGCATGACCTGTCTCTGTCGTCTTTAGCGTGGTTAATTGGAATTATTGAGCAGCGCCCGGCTCTGGCAGGCTGGGATTCACCCCTGTTGGGATGCTCCTCACCTGCCCGCCCTGGACTGCTTCTATGCAGCCTTGCTCCCGTCAGACTGAATTAAGCTGCACTGTCAGAAGCCAGAGACCCTTCAACAGTTTTCCAGCACAAGCAACACTAAATTAGTGTTTGGTAATAGGCTGCACACTGTTTTGTAATAAGAAAATATGGATGGTTCTATTTATTCCCTCTCGCTCCCTGCGATGATAAGAAATGTTCTAATTCATTATTAATTTGTTCCAACTATTTCTGGTAAATGTAAACTATGAATAACTTTAGCTATGCCATTAGCAATACCTCAGAACTACAGATGGATTTTTGTTTCTGGACACAGGCACATGGCAGTCCCACTGTTTCTAAAGGTGTACCCAAAATTCTGTCACATTTGTTTACCAAAACAGAACTTGTCATTCACCTTGGGCTGCAGCTGCATCTAAAGGAACCTGGAACAAAAAAATATTGTGGCTGTTATTTGTCCAGTATAAATTATTGTACCTTGGCAGTACTTGTGAAACTTTCTATATTCAATCTGCTTAAGGGTTTACCCTCCCCCTGAACACTGGACCAAATGGAAATGAGAGTGGGGATAGATCTGCTGCCAGTGCTAAAACCTTTTATTCTGCCCTATGGACTATAGAGGTCTTTAGTGGCATTTTATAGGTTGCTGGCTTTAATGTAGAATAGGCCTTTGGAATATTAAGTCCTAAAAGAAGTTCTTTATTTGTTGTTTTTTGCCTTTCATAACTTATTTTTCAAGTTTTCATGTGTATATAATTGATCAAGGAACCACTGTCAGAAAGCATCAAGGACAATTCTTTTCTTTTCTTGCAGCATACGAGTTTATTTGGGTGAAAGATGAGAGATTATAAATAAATCAATTGGTCATCCAAGGAAAGTTTCTGTCACAGGCATAGCATGGTGGTACCTCCTTGTGAAATTGAGTCCACTGTTTGGTCATTCATTTATTTAGAAAGTGATTTTCCTGCCTTTGTGTTCGGATGGGAATGACTCTTCCTTTGCCTCTGTATTGTCGTAGTCATCTGCCTTCATTTACTGAATAGGGGGTGGAGGACACCCACGGGGTAAGATTGAACACTGAGCTTCTGTGTAGGCAATCATGCAAGATACAGGCAACCCACTGGCCTTGTCTCTCACTGTGAGTTCTAAGTAGCAGCAAGAGCAGAGTGACTGGACTGCTGGTGCTCCTACGCTGCTGCCCTGGCAAGTACTGTTCTGCCTCCTCACTTCAGAGAAGGAAAGAAAAGCCAAAAATAACAGCCCTTTTTCTTTTTTGATTGCTTGCTTGGAAGTAAGGTTATAAAAGGTAACAAGGAATTATCTGGAAGATTCTCACAGAGACTTTGCTAACGCTTGGTGGTATCATGCAAAGAGGCTGGCAAGGGTCCCGGCCACCAGGTGAGGCTTGCCTCTATCATCTCTTGAGAGATCTGTAGTCCCAGTACTGTCCTGGTTGTTGTTCTCTGGGATTTTTTTGCCCAGAACATCCCTGGGTGACCAAGCTTATCTGGATTGCAGCTTTGTCACTTTGGACATGAGAAAGCACAGAGATGTTTGTGCTTTCTACAGTGTGCCTAAGCATTTTGCTGCTTTTACCTAAAGAAAGCATGAGAGGGAATAGTTTAATAAAAGAAAAGCAACTCTGTGAATGAAATACTTCAGAAGTTTCTGTCCCTGAGTGGATTGACACCTAACCTACAGGAGGAAAGTGGGGCTTTCCCACCTCTGCTGCAGGTTCCATGTCTCAGCAGGAAGTGCTGAAATGTCCACCAAGCCATGCTTGAGTTATAATACTTCCTGTTCAGCTGCCAGCCTATCCCTAATTAGCCTTTTTCAGATGACCACAGCTACAGCTGAATGATTTCACGGATGGGTTATCCTTCCTCTGACAAGTTCATCCTTCCCAGGTGCTGGCCTTTAGGGAGGTGGAGGAGTCAGGAAAGCCAAGAAAAGGTGAAGGCTGGTGTTTTGTTTGTGAAACTAATGCAGACAAGTGTGCGTTAGGATGTTGGTCAGCAATAGGTTTCCCAAGCCACCCTAGCAAGAAAGGAGGCCTGGCAGAGATGGCTACAAGACAGATGATAAACCCATATTGTGTGTGTGTGAGAGAGAGAAACAGCTGGTTTGGCAGGATTGCTTGCTTTTGAGAAAGAAGAATTCATCCTTTTCTATATTGGCAGAAATGCATGTGTTCTTTCATGATAAAATTATGTATTCCAGGTACATTAATTCTTCCAGGTTGTTTTTAAAATATGTAGCTAAGTTGGGACATACCAAGGAAATACGAATATAGAGGCTGGCCATCCAGCCAGTGTGTATAAGATATCTGGCTTTATGGACCAAGAGAGTTTCCTAACAGTTTGATAAATTACTTATAGTATATTTTATGAAATATGCATGAATATAAAAAGGGGGTTTTTGAGGAGTCAAAAAGATGCCCATCATGGTTCATGGTGAAATATGTCCATTTGAATTAGAACTATAGCAGCCAGGTTTCCAGCAGTCAGTTGCAGTCAGCTGTAGTCAGGCTTGAAAAGGCTCACAGGACGTAAGCTCCCCTAGAAACTTCTATAGAATTATAATGCTCTAGTTAATAAAATAGATATTTAAAATAGAATAGTCAGATAAATTAAAAGGTCTAATTTAAACTGGATTGAGGAAGATGAAAGAAATTCTGCCAATAAAAAAAACCCTGCTTTTCTTCAGATGCTGTCTTAGGAAATTGCCCTGGAGGCAAGTATTATATACCTTAAATCCCTCTCAGCCTTGAGATGACAATTATTGAGAAATTTACTTGTACACAGAGACCAGATTAAAACCTTTACTTCCTCAGCCTAAGTCACAGTCATGTCATAATCATATTCACTTTGCACACACAACCCTGTGACGTAGAGTGAGATGATGTGAAACTTTTATTGGCACGAACTGTGTGTGAGTTACCATAAATGAGAGCTTAGAAGGTGCATTTTTTTGCAAGCCATCCTGATATTGCTGCTGCATGCACAGTACCACCAGGGTGGCACAGGGTCTCTGTGTGGGGTTTGTAGCTTCAGGTTTGTATTGTGGGCATCTCTACCTCTGTGCTGCTGATGCCTGCTATGTCAGGCATTCTCATACTTTCTGTAAGGATTTAGGGGAGTGGGGATGGAGGAGATGAAATGTGGCTATCTATCAAAAGCAGTTGAAAGTAGCTTTCCTAAAGTAAAAACAGACACAGCTTTAAAATATATTACCTGTGTCTGTCTCGTCTCTTTGGAGAGAAGGAACGTTTTTTCTTGTTCTTTAGGCGGAGCGTGTGTTCAAGCCTTCAGACTGTGATTGCGGTTCACACAATCCTTGCCACACGGATTTCTAGCAAAGCCCGTGTTTACACCTGCTGCCGCCGAGTCATGATAAAAAAAAACCGAAAAAACCCACCGCAAACCCCACCGACCCCCAAGGCCCGGTGAAGGGGAGCAGCGGGCAGCCCTTTCCCGCTGGCCTCTCTCACAACCGGGCCCGGGAGCCCGGCGGGACCGCGGGGGTTTCTCCCCAGCGCTGCCCGGCCGGGGGTCGGGGTGGCCCCGGCCCGCCCGACGGCGGCTCCGCGGGGTGCGCGGCCGGGACCCGGGAGGGAGGGTCGGAGCCCTCGCCCCCTCCGCCGCTTCTCCCCGCGGAGTGATGGATGGCGAGCGACGCCTCCTGCAGCCCCTGCTCTCAGGATGGCTTGTAAGCCGTCAGATGTCGGCAGTGGGTGATGGCCGGGGCTCGTCCTGCAGATATGAAAATCCCGGTGTTTAGGGTAGATCCATCAAAGCTGAGGAAGAACCTACTTGCGTCAAAGACACTGAGATCTCTGAGAGGCTTCAAGGAAGCTAAGCACTTCAGCAGGAATTAGAGACCCAAATGTTGTCAGAGTGTATGTGGTTAAGGGGCAGAAGTGCCACCGCAGATCTCTGGAACCAGCATTGCTGTGTTTTGAAGTGGCAGCGCCAGTCCACTCGCCCTGAACCATCCCGGCTCCAAGGTTTGTGTGCTGCAGGGTTTTACACCCGCTGCGGGCAGGTGCATCTCTTGCAGGGCTGCTCTAATGGCACACTTGGTCTCCAAAGGAATGACGTGTCCAAGGTCCCTGCCATGGGATCCCCCTCATTCCTGTAGGCAGTCCTGCAGGCTTCTCTTCCCCAGTCCTTGATTCCCTGCTGGGAAGCCATCACACAGGATCTGGCACCTCCAATAAACCTGGAGTCAGTGAGCAGGTCGATTTTGCCAACGTGATCCAATGGTTCTTTGTAAAAATTGAGTGGCTCTGTTGGAGACCAGTATGCACTATACTTTAAGTCTCCTTTTATTGGTAGGAGGCAGGAAACAACAGAGTGATTAACTTATTCCTAAAGTATGTGCTTAACTCATGGAAACAGAGAAGCTTTTTTTTTTCTGCTTTGCGTGTAGTTATTTATGATGTCTACTGAGGAGCCAGGTCCCAAAACAGTGTTCTTTGTCCCTCAGGTAAAGAGCAGGAAACTGATTTCTCACCTGTTCTTCATTATGAACTCTAGAGTTCATTGCAGATTGACATTAGCCTCTACTGTGCATTAACTCACAGCTACCCCTTTGCAGGACTGTGAGCGGTTAAATGATGTCTCAGAAAGTGCTTTGTCTGCACCTGGAAATGCAAACCCTGGAAGGGAAAGCAGAGCACATTTAAAAGGAAATGATCCCATTCTGTGAATGTATCTGGCCCAACGAATCCTTTACACATGACGATTTCTTGGATTAGCTCTGTTAATCCCACATGATGTCAGGATGATCTCTCTATGGCTCTCCTTTTGAGTTATGCTTGTAGAGCAGAGGGTGAAGGCTGCTTCCCCCACGTATGGTCTGTTACAGCTAGAGAGCTGAGATGGTGTTTTTGGCAGAGGATAACTCTGGATCGTGCTTCCATGTAACTGCCTTTATACGCTGTTCTCTAAAGTATTTAAGCACAGAGAATTCCTCACTGAAGAAATTTCTTCTTCTCAAATAAAAAGTCATATGCAGGTTTCCTGCAGATTATATTCCATAGAAACAAAACCAAAACCAAAGACAATACATATAAATAAGCCTTCTTGTAGGATGCCTTGAGTCAGGTGGGATGTGCAAGGCACCACAACCTTAAAGAGAGAAACTAATAGAAGAAATTTCACTTCAGGATCAGAAATAACCTAAATTGGATATAGAAAGAAACTTGAAAGATAAAAAGAAACTAAAAATTAATATTTCTCCATGTCCAAAGAGGTATTATTGTAAATGTGATCAGAGAAAAATAGTTATTTCCACAGTTCTAATAAAATTATAAAGGGGGTGTAGATCTTTAAACAGTAGTTTCCACATACTCCTTTGGGATGTTATCCGTAAAAAGTTCTGTAAACTTTCTGTATCTTAGCTGCACTGTTAATCCCCATCATTAAAATTAATTAATTAATTAGTGATTAATACCAATAATCACTATCTTTAAAAGAGAATAAAAAATCATTTATGAAATGGGATTCCCAGGCCACCAAATGGAATACTTATCTGCACTTTTTTTTTTTTTTTTTTTTTAATCCAGGAATCCTTTTTGAAAAAGTACAAGAAAGATTTGGGGTAAAGAGCAGTGATGCTGTTTCTTTGAAATTTTTTGCTGCCCCTGTCCCACCCTTTATTTTTATGGTTTTTCCCACTTTTTCTGACCCAGAGGGGAAACAGACCTGATCTTGTTCAGCAGGCAACACAGGGGAAAATAATGCTGTGACCCCTAGGCTTCCCCCTTACAGGTGTGTGCATCTTTATGGCTGTTTCTAGGGCAGGCTCCATCCCCTATAGAAGAAACCCTTCCCCAGCAGCTGTGGATAGCTTCAGAGTGTTGGAACAGAGCACAGCTAATGAATTGCCTGCTAATGCCCCATCCGTGGTTATGACAGTTAGTAAAGGCACTGGGGACAAGGTAATTTTTAATAAGATGAGCAGTATGTCAGAATACTAATAAGGCACTAAAAGAAGTGATTTCCAGGGCAGTCACCTCATTGCTCAAGTGAAAGAGGGGACTATTCCCTCCGGCCCTTTCCTCAGAGCTCCCAAGGACTGTCACCTATAACGATCCAAATTCCACAGCCTCTTCTGAACTACTGCTTAATTGGGAAAGTACTTCACAGGAAAAAAAAGACAATCCTGCAAGCCACCGAGTTTCCCAAGCCTCACTGAGCTTAACTTAAGCCTTGCTCAAGGGTTTGGCTAGACTTGGAGGTTTCTGCTAATTAAGGGTTAATTACTTGTGTTGTCTAAATAGTCCCTGCCAGTGACTGAGCCCCTCAGGGTCACAGACTGTCTAGCAAATAGGAAAAAAAAAAAATCCAAAAATCTTGTTGGCACAGAATAAGATGATATATTCCTGTGATACATACAGACTGGCACAGGAATACCATGAAAATTCCATGCTGTGGTTGAGCTGGACCTGCTCACCTGGACATAACTGTGGAGGAAATAAATGGGTACTGAGGATGGGTAGCAAAAAGAGTTGGAAGTGTGAAAAGGTTTACATACAAAGGACAGGTAGATGGATACATTTATCCTTGCAAGGAGAGAATAACAGAATAATGGCAAAGGAGGGGGTAGGTTAAATAGTGCTATATACCTTTCATGGTGTGAAAAGCAAGAAAAAAGTCAGTCTGGGGATTTCTTAGCATTGCATATTAATCTGAACATACCATTGCCACAGTACTTTGGAGGCAGAGGAACTTTTGAAAGGATAACATTTACAAAAAAAACCCAGACCAAGTCAATCCTTTGATGATACAGTGATAAACTCTGAAGATACATGCACTCAGTTGTTGGCATTTTGTGGGCATTGTGCCCTTATTTTTCACCCATTGGTGCAGTAAATGCAGGATGCCAGATAGAATAACATTGGCATGGTTGTTCCCTTGTGTAGTGGGAAAACTGTCAGGTCCTACCTGCTGGCAGGAAAGGTATCAAGGACTACTATGTAGAAAAATGCTGTCTGTTGTAGATTACTGGCTTAATAATGGAAAAGAAACACACTGACCCCTCCATTTGGAAAAGTTACTGCATTTTACTGCAAATGTGCCTGAAATACATTGCAAAAAATGTGTCCTGGTCAGATTTCTTTGGAAGAAACATTACAATCCTCACTTCTGCAAGGAACCCCACAAAAATCAATGAAACTATTCACTTTAAAAGCTTATTAATGTGAGAGCACGTTTACTTTACAGGAACCAGCGGCAAGAGTCCTCTCTTACCAACCAAAGATTTATCTACCTGGCAAGGATTTATTGCTCTGAAGCTAAGGTTGAAACATACATATCTGTATATCCCTGTAATTACAGTATGTGTCCTTTCAATTGCTTCATATATCTTAGAGACTCTGAGTGGCCTGATAGCTGTATGTCAGCGAGATGTGAATGGCTCCTCTAAGAGCCTTTGTGCTTAAATGTAATGTTTTCCAAGCACTTGGCATCACTGATATCCCTGGGTTTAATATTAGTATCATCCTGGTCACAGGTAGGGTGTTAAACAGTAGCCAGTCTGCTCTTTACAAATGATAACTGATTTTTATTATTTTTATACATTTTCCTCTAACCTCTGCCAGCAGCCCCAGCTGTTTGTTCCAAACCTCTCCTGGAAGCTTTTAGTCCTGACTTGGATTAGCTCTGCAAAATTCACTGTTGCTGTTTGGTTCATCCTGGGGGAGGAAGGGATTTGGAGGAGGAGGAGGAGGGGAGGCAGAAATGAGCAGAGAAGCAGGGGAGGCAGCAGCCTTGTGTCAAGCAGCTTCTGACACAACAGAAACCTTCTCCACCCATAGTAGATTTGCTGTTAGAGGTTACTTTACCCTTTCTTTCCCATACCTCAGTTATGCTGGATGCAAAATCAACTGGTTTTCTGGCAATCCTCAAGATGAGGGGCCAGAAACTTTCCTCTTTTAAGGGGACAAGAGGAACAACACAAACGATCATTGCTTCATGTTATATTCTTCAAATTCAATGATCAGTTGCACTTGCAGAACAAAACTGGCAACTGTTGCCATAAGTCTGACTTACTCCTGATTGATAGACACCAAAAAATCTGTGTGTATCAGTATAAACCAATACCCACCTGTCACCACCCAACCTGGCCTTGTATGTTTGCAGGGATGGGGCATTCACTACCTCTCTGGGTGACCTGTTCCAGTATTTCACCGGTCTCATTGTGAAACAGTCTTTCCTTATATCTCGCCTAAATCTATTCCCTTTTAGTTAAAAACTGTTACTCCTTGTCTTATTGCTATAGGCCCTGCTAAGCCTGATAATGAAGTTTGTCCCTGTATCTTTCTTATAAGCCTCTTAGGTACTGGAATGTGCTCTAAGGTCTCCCTGGAGCCGTTTCTTCTCTGGCTGAGCAACCCCAGCTATCTCAGCCCTCTCAGTCTTCATAGGGAGGGTGCTCCAGCAGTGATAATTTTTGTGGTCCTCCTCTGGATTTGCTCCAGCAATTCTACATAGTTTCTTTGGAGACCTGGATGCAGCACTCCAGGTGTGGTCTCACAAGAACAGAGTAAAGGGGCAGGATGGCCTCCCCAAACCTCCTGGTCACAACTCTTTTGATGCAGCTCAGAACACAGTTGGCTTTCTGGGCTGTGAGTGCACACTGTTGGCTCATGTACAGCTTCTCAGCCACCAGACCCCCCAAGTCTTTCACCACAGGGCTGCTCTCAGTCATTTCCTCCCTCAGCCTGTATTGACACTGGGAGTTTTCCCAGACCAGGTGCAGAACCTTGCAAGGTAATGAGGAAAACTCTTTTATTTGAATTCTTGGAGTTGAACAGCTCTATAAAAGTCTGGGCCAAACATTAATTATTTTAAGTGACAAATACTAAATCAATATCTTGGTTTTATCTGAATGTGATTCTCAGGTAACAGAGTTACAAGTGATGATGAGTAAAGTGCTGGTTGGGTTTGGCTCTCCCTGGAAGCCACTGGGATAGTGTTGTGGCATTTCAAGACCATACAGTTCAATGTGGATTGCCAGTGGGATATAATATGAGTTGGACTTTGATGATCCTGGTGGGTCATCAAATCTTCTAAATCTGCAACCTAGAGCACAGTTACTTTTACATGTTGCAATGCAGCCAACAATGCAGAACACACCACAAACCTTTCTCAAAACCACCAGCTGGTCATCTAGGACAAATGATCAGAGCCTTTGGGGTCCAAGGGTGCCTACTCCCTGAACTGGACTGGCTGGACATGGTGGAGCTCTGTTTCCTTGTCTGGGACTGCTGTGGACAGAGCTCTGGTGGGAAAAGCCTTCGTGCACCCTTTCCCGCTTGGCTGGGGCTCTGCACTGAGGCCCACTCTCTTGACCTTGCAGGGTAGGGGTGCCCTGTGAGGGAAAGAGAGCCAGGAGCCAAGGTCTGTTTGTCTGAGTCTGCTGGGAGTCCAGCAGTTTGGCACACAACACCTCTGTCTCCTGTCAGGCGAGGCCAAGTGTCCTTTCCATGGAAACTTGGCGGGTGATGGGATGGCAGGTCCAGGGATGCTGGCCAGAACTGCACTGCTGGTGCTCAGGGATTACCAGACAGGATTTTTTCCAAACCAGGAATGCAGAAAGCTCTTGTCCTGGGCAAGTAATTGTGGCCTCTCACCCCAAGGTGAAGGGAAATAAATCCTGGGCAGAAATAACATTCTGATTTACAGATTCAAGCCCCTTCCAATATGGAACATGGCAGCTTGAGCTGCTCTCTCTGTCTCGGGGGGGCTCAGCCTGCCTGCAAACCACAGCGAGGTCAGGAAAGGCCCTCTTTGGGTTAATTAGTCTACTCCAGCCTCACTTCAGGAAAGTTTTCATTAAGGCTGGAACATTGGTGACAGCTATAACTAAGGCTGCCAAAGTGTTTCCATTATGTTATATCTCCCTGTTTTCACTTTCTTGCAACTATCCAAAAGTTTCACCTAGAAGGCTGAAATTTTCCAGGCCTCCTCTCTAGCTGGAGGTGAAGGGTTTTGTGGAAAGTTGGAAAAAAATAAAAAGAAAGGGAAGAAATGGTTCTGCTCTTTTTGAAACAGCATCATCTAGGCAGAGGTCATAATTTGAGAAAACAAAATTTAATAAAGGCAAACAGTGCTGTTGTGCACTCAGAAATTACTGACACTTAAAATTTTGGATGAATCTCCAAATTTTTTTTTTTTATATTAGAAGGTATAACTTATCTTTCCTTTCATTTTTTTCTTTATCTTTTCTTTATCTTTCTTTATCTTTCTTTATCTTTCCTTTCCTTTTAGCTCAAGGCACCTTTAAGCAGTGCTGCCTGCTTGAGCTGCTCAGCCTCCAGCTCCCTCTTCTTTCTGTGCACAGTTCCAGGCTTGACACAGGCTCTGTAACTTGAAGCTCCTCTCAAACCCCTGAGCCAGATCCTGGATGGTTTCTGGGACCAGCAGGGCTCTTCTCTCAGTGCACATTTGCTCGTTGCCTGAGGATAGGTCTGGTGAATTTGGGAAACCTCTGTTGTGCTGTACTCTGTGTTGTGGTGGGTCTTGAACTTGCAGAATTCTCCATGTGGAGTTTTAATGCAAGCATCGGTTCTGAGCCAGAGGTGGGCTGCAGACTGTTTAACCACATGGCCGAGTGGCATGAAACTCTAGGTAATAAATTTACAATATAAAAATCTATTAACATGAATAGTGCTTTTATTTGCAGAAAATGTAGGTGCAGGGATTTCTCTGGTGCGCATGAAAAGCTTCAGAGAAATCTGAAGCTAAGTAAACTGTATCAATTTATCATGCTTTCTAATTTAGTTTACTTCTTAAAGTGGAGAGTCTCTTACTCAAATTGCTCATTTCAAATTGGTTCTGAGCTAAACAAGGGTTGCAGCTCTAGGTCCTTGAAGCTGCTGTGTGTAACTATACAGTTGGCTTAAAACGAGCCAGTTCACATTTGAAAATTCCTACATAACAGTTCTCTGCAAAAGAAACAACCAGTCATCTTATTAACCACCAAAGGAAACCCAGAGTGCTCCATTTCTTCAAATGGAGGGTTTTTTCTTCTAATATAACAGATTGCCTTGGAGGTTTGCATACTCTTTTGGGTAGTTTTTCTCTGGAGAAGGTGGAAGACCACTGCTGCCCATGGCTACTGTTGCTTCTTGTTCACTGGCAGTAATAGGACATGGTTTGGCTGTGAAGGACCCAATCTCAGTCACTGCTGATGAGGGATGGTAGAGCCAACAAAAATACTCAAGTCAATAAAATCAAGACCAAGTTGAAATACTTCAAACTGGATAAATAAAACACAGGAGACAGCTTCATGTGTGGAAATGGAAAATTAAGACCTGGAAATTTAGAGAAAAACCACCCCCTTCCTGCCTCCCCCGCAGTCAACTCTGAGTTTGTTGTTTTCAGATGAAGGTTTTCTTGCAACTCAGCTGGGCTAGCCGACTCTGTTAAATATGCAGGAGGAGATTTGTAAACCATTCATTTCGTAACAGTACTCAAAAGTCCATGATCTGACTTTAATGTTCCTGTCCCTGCACAAGATGCCCCTTCATCTGTGAGTGTGTGAAGGCTGAGGTCTTCATGAAGCTTGCTGAGAAGAAGCATTACAGACAAGGGCTCATCTTTAATTTTATGCCCTCATCCCAGAGTGGAAGGGCTCTATTTGCTGAAGGAGGTACTTTGTTTCAATTAGGATTCATAGCCTTAAACCTTCTGGAACTAGAGGCCAATGCATTTCTGTTCAGAAAGAGCCCAACCTTCAAAAAAAAGACAACCTGGTGACATGGTAGCAGGTCTTTTATTTGGCAGCTTGGTGACTAGATGGCTTATTGAGGTGTGGAATATGCCATCATAAATTTACAGCCCCAGCGAGGAGTGTTATAATTTCTCTGTTTTGCATGCTAACCAGCGAGGTGGTTAGAATCTGCATCTCCCAGGAGAAAGATTTTAAAAACCCTGCCAGGTGACATAAGGCAGAAGGATGTTTATTTTGTGTACTTTGAAAGTACGAGTAATGTATGTGGAGATTCTTATTTTAGTGTGGGCTCAGAAAGCACTGCTCATACTCAAAATCAAGTTCTTAGGGTCTTCAGGACACTTCTCTGGTGAAGGATGTGTTCCTTCAGGACCTTTTGGTAGAAGTGACATTAAAAACCAGTCCTGAGGATCACAGTTTGGGATGTTTGTCCTTCAAGTAGAAGTAGCTGCTCATGGCAGTGGACACACCAATCATTGTGTGGTTTTGAGGCTGGCTGCTTCACAGAGAAAGGGTGTGTCAGCATAGGGACTTCATGGGTAAAACTTGAAGGATCTCAGCATCCCTGAGCCTCTACCCCCCGTCTGAGCTGTGCAAATTAATCAAAGGGCTAGCAGGTAGAATGTCAAAAGGAGATAGACAGGGGAATATTCAGAAAGACAAGCTGGAAAGAATTTCACTGGCATGGGTCCAACTGAAGCTCTTTCAGTGCAACACATAGAGGCAGCAGTTTGGGAAAGCTGAACACTTTAATCAGGGTGCTTGAGAGAGACTTCAAATAGAAACCAGGTTCATCTCCTATCTCTGGGATGTGCTGTTTGCTGTACATGGTGATCATTGCATTTACATGTATATGTGTGTGCATGTGTTTGTAGAGACACATATATGTATATGTGTCTCTATATAAAACAACTTATCCTACTTCACTGTGCCTAATTTTAAGCTTGTGGCAGCTAAAACTTCAGGTGAATGCCAACACCTGAGCTATACTGTCTAAAAATATTCATTCAGAGAAGAATTGTTATTAAGTGCTGTGTGCAGGTAGGTGCACCGAGGTAAAGCTGAGATAATTTGACAAAGTTAAACTTAACATTGAGCGTCCTTGGCAATAGGGAGAGAAAAACTGGGAATTGCAGTGGAGGTCACTGGCCTGCTCTGAGCAGGCCACTTACGGACTTCATATTGTACAGCTGCCACAGAAAATAAGTTCCCAGCTTTCCAGACCTGTTCCCTGGACCTTGAATTTCATGGCTGTCAACATTTCCCTGTTCAAGGCAGAAAACACCTAGCTGACATTTTGTTTCCTAGGCAGTGATCTTGAAGGAGGAATCACCCTGGAAGCAGATTTTCTGGTGGAAAATACAAAGCTGTGAGAGGAGAACCAAGCTATTGTAAGTGAGGAGAGCAAGGAACAGGGAAGCAATGATTAATACAAGGTTAGCTGCTAAGTGAAGGAAGGATACAGAGGTGCAAGCAAAAGTGGGGAAATGCGTGCAGAAAATGCAGAAAGTAGAGCACAGCCAAAAATTACAGAATTCCAACCAAAAGGAAGCCGTACATAGCTCTAAGAGAACGCAGAAGATGTGTTAACAGAAATGAAAGCGAAGAAGAAAACACCAGACATCACCAGCCGGCATCATCTTGACTGAGAAATTCACAGGCGAGTTTTTCAGTGCCAAGAAAACACAGCGCCAGGGATTCAAAAGACACTTTGGTATCAGGCTCTGACCCTCTGGTCTTGAGCCCTTCTTGATTTCTGACAGGCACTGCTTGCTCCAGTGAGGATATCACGGAGTGCACAACATATTTTGTATTTTCCTGGGCCACATATGCTTCTCCTTCAAAACAACTGTTGTCTTTCAGCTTTTTTCCTGTGGGGGAAAAGCTTCCCTTGAATCAAAGCACAGTATTTCCTGTCTTCTGCCCCCACGCCATTACACCACCCCTCCTTCCCCAGGGAATCATGGCTTTTTTTGCATGCTCCAGAAAGTGGCTGACCAGCAGCACTGGAAAAAAAGAGGGGTTGGTTCCAAACACAACACTAATGGGGAAAGAGAGGAGAATAGGGAAACACCCCCATCAGCATCAACAGTGAGGGCCTCCTGCCTGCACTCACCCAAGCACAGAGCTGAACAAAGTGCTCCACAGGCCAACCAACATCCACTGACCCTGAGTGGGACCATGGTCACTGCTGCTGGGTTGGCCTGTGTCTGCCTGCATGTGTGCACCCTGTCCTGTGCAGAATTAGGAGTGCAGGGCAAAATCCCTCTCTTACCAACATCCCAGTAAGTCTGAAGTTGCTGCTGAAAGTCGTGGAGGGGTGTCAGGCATGTAGACGCTTTGTTATGAAGTAAGAGGACAGCAGTAGTGAGGCTGCCGTGTCCCTGCAAACCTCATTTGGCATAGGAGGGAGGAGTTTTGCCTAAAGCAGCTGACTTTTGCATGACTGTCTCTGGAAATGTAGATTAAGAACATTTCATACTGGAAAAAAGCCCTGCTGTCGAGTTAGCTATTGGCACTCCCCATCTTCCATTTCCAAGCAACTGGACTGATTCTGAATTTGGCTGTGTCTGGGACAGGGAATGCAGTACAAAAGGGACTGGTAATCAACGAGTGCCTCCAGCTCTCTAACCATAATAAAACACATTTTTGTACTCTTCTGTGGACACTGATGGCAAAAATCCTACTTTCTAGTAAGAGAGTTGAAATCTAGAATGATGATTGCATCAGTGGAAGGAAGCCAAACTTGCAATGTTGTAAATGAGCAAAAGATCTGGATGACAATCAAGATGCAGCATTATAATGAAACTTTTCAGGTTGTTTTCTTTTTAATTTTATCTTGTGACAGGAGCCAGTTCTGTTTTCACTTACATCAGGCTATGTCTGACTTTAGGATGCCTCTCATGCAGCAGCAGTATGTCTGAGATCAAAACTAAAGCATCCGTGGTTTCCATTCCCCTCCTAAATATAAATTTCAAGGTGGCAATAAATACCAAAACAAAAAAGATATGTAATTTTAGTGACAGTGAAGCAAATTGATGCAGAATGTGTGTGACATTTTTTCAATTTTCCTCTTGTTTTTCTGATGGCGTTTTGTGCTAAACATTACATTTGCAGATGCAAAATTTAAAGAACACTTTATCTTCGGCACCAAGAAACATAACATGTAATTTGCAGCTTCAGCCAAGAGTGATGGCCTTATTAGTAATGGGAATTTACTGATTAACTGCTGTTAGCAAAACATCATCTTCAAACCCGTTAGTCTCAAACTGGCAGCCGCTCTGTCGGCAGGAGCTTTTTTATTTCGTCTCGGGGGAGTTCTGTAGAAATATTTCTCATTTAAACAGCTTTAGCCTTGGCCTTTCAGTAATTTTTATGGTCTCCACTAATAGGTTAACAATTGGTTAAGAGCAACTATCAGCTTAATGTCAAGTCATTCACAGGGAAAAGTTCAAGGAGAGAAGTAACACTATTTCAAAAGAGGGCTTATTTTTGAACAAAGAGCTCCCATCAGTTAAAGAAGCCAGAGGGATAAAAATGAATACAAGAGAGAAATGGAAAAATGAGCACTGGGGAGGAAAACCAGGGATTTGAGTGGGACCAGGGGAGGGTGCCAGGGTTACTGGGTGAGGGGGTGGAGGTGCACCAGAGTGCCCTGTGCTCCTTAGTGGCTGGCATGGTGTCACAGGGAGCATGTGTTTGTGGGCTGGCAAGGCTTCAATCCCTGCTGCAGCCACTCCTGAAATGCTACTGGGGGGAGCTTACACAGATTCAGTCGCTGCTGCTTGCAGTTCTTCATGGGTGCTCCAGGTCCCTGCAGAGATTCCCAGATTTAGAGTACCCTAGAAACCACCATTGTCTTCTTACAAACCATCACAGTTCTCTTCTCTCTTTTTCCATAGTTCCTTCACCAATTTGTCCCACTTTTTATTTTTGTTTGCATGTTTGTTTCAGCATATTCCCATTTTGCTTACAATTCCTGTCCTTCCTATTTTCTCCCAGTCTCAAGCAGTACCAGCAGTTCCCAGTCTCTCATTTACGGCCAGGCTTCTGTCCATTCTGCTACTAGCCCGTCTCTCAGACCCAGCTCTGCAACCCTGCTCAGGATACGTCTTTCTCCTTCATTCTCTCTAGGCACTAACAGGCCACTGAACAAGTCTTCAAAGGACCTGTATGCTCTTGCTCTTAGATTCTGTGCCAGATGTCAAAGTGGCCTACACATGTCTGGGAAGGGGAGTTGTGCTCAGTCGTCAGTGGCACAGGGGCAATCAGGAAGGCATTGGCAGATAGATGCGTTCATCAGAATGATTCTCACTGCTGGGGCATGAACAGGGGTTGTTTTTTCCTCCCAGAGCTCTCATACAGACAGATCTTGGAATTATTTACAGTGTTGCAAAAGTGCACAGCATTGCCTCCAGAGTAAATCTCTGCTGAGCTGGAGCTCTCTGATGCTTCTCCTGCATGTGCCGAGTGAGACAAGGGCAAGGGAAGCAACTCCCATCTCCCGACAGTTTTTTCCAGCTTAATAACTCATCTTGTCTGGACATAATTTTTAACCAGAAGTTTTCCTCAAAATAGCAGCATATGAAAATCCTTCGCAGATGTGTTCAGTATAGATTACCATGGCAAAGGTGGGCAGGCTTTCCTTTCAGAGATCTGAAGAACTTGGAACCACCCTGGCATATTACATTCCCCTTTTGCCTGATAATACCAGATAAACAGTGTGTGCAGAGGGCTGTGTAAAACATCATCACTTTCCATATCCCAGCTCTTGGACCACAGGTTCCTGACAGATGTGCAAGAGGCAGACAGCTGCATGAGCAAGCAACTCATATGGTCTTGTAAGGGAAGAGTTCTTATATGGGGAAGGACAGCCAAGCCCCTGTTACCATCATACCAGGTAATCAGGGGAAGAAAAACAAAATAAAAATTGGCATAATAGTTATAGAAGGCATCCAGATCTTTTGTTTGCTTTGCACTACCAGTTTTGTCAAATGGTGTTTTGCACTCTCCATATAGTGCATGCATGTATTTTTATAAACACATCTCTCTATGTATATGGACACACACACACACACACACACACACACACACACACACACACACACACACACATTCAACCATTGCCCAAAATCTAAACCATGGTCTGTTTGCTGTGCAAGGCAGGAATGCTGATGTCTTATTTCCCTGTGTGATTCCTTTGGAGCTGGGATGTAAGGCCCAGCTGGGATCTTTAGACAGAATAGTAAATGAAAGTACCTCATGGCCCATGTTATTCGGTGATCTTCAAGATCAATGCTGGCTTCCTGAAGTCCAGTCCACTCTATACACTTCTTATAATCAAAGGAAGGAGCTTTCTCCCTCCCCCCACTATTTATTACAGACAGTGTCTGAGCTTCAAACTGAGGCCACAGAGCCCTTTGCAGACACATAAACCAACGATGAAGTTAAATTGCTTCACCTCAGAAACCAGGCTCTAAATGACTTCAGACAGCTTCTAAATATATTCAGTCTGAAGAAAAACTTTCTTCTGGCTTTAAAGCCCAGAGATAAAAGCTGTCTGGTGAAAAAAGGCAAATTTCTGCTTGTCAGAAGAGCCAAAATACTGCACTTGATTATTTAAGGGCACAAGGGAAATATATGGCTTAAGTCAGGCTTGTTGTATGAACTGGGACCTAATTCCATGACTCACTCGGAATATGAACATCCATACCAGGCAGAGGAACCTCTGGCCATCAGCAGGAGTTGGCCCAGGGCCTCCTGTCGACTCTGCCAAGGCCTTTGGCCTCTCAGAACTGGGAGATGTACTTTCCTGCTCTTTCTCCTGTCCCTGGAATAAAAACACAGTGACAAGCTGGGGATGAGCAGCAGCTGGGCTGCTCTATGTCTCACAAGCCTTCATTTTTGGTGTTAGCATGCAAACGCATAGTGTAAGAAGAAACACCTTTTAAACTTTTTTTAAAGACTGCCTTAAATTCAGGATTCATAAAGAGAGTCCAGAATCAATGAAATCAAGGGGTGCGCTTATTCATCTCCTTTTTCTGTAATATTAGTTTTTGCACCTGATTTGATTAGGGAGAGCAATAAGAAGATAGGACCCAAAGACTATTATCCAGGGTCTGTACTCCCTTTCACTAACATGGATGGTGAATTGACTTCAAGGGAAACTTCATCATGCTGTAGGGTTGATAGCATTAAGGAAGAAATTGTAATTAAAGGGCAGGAAAGAGGGGAATCATCCAATGCAATGTATTTCTTGGATAGCTAGAGATGACTCTACATGACAGGGAAAGCATTTCTTATTTTCTAGGGGAAGTTTTTTAATGGTATTTGAGCTGAGATTTTTTTGGCTGTTTTTCAGGCTCTTTCTTGAGACATTGCTAGAGTATTCCACCAGCTGCCGAGTGTAAAGGGGGCAGATCGACCTTGAAATATTATGGTTCTTGGGACAACTCTTGCTCTTGTTTTCTCCCCAGTGTAAATCCAGAATAACAGTAATGACTTCAGCTGAGCCACCTCAGATTTACATCAACACAAATGAGAGCAGGGCCTGCCCATGCAGAGGCAGCCTGAGGGATTAGAAGTCTGTCTGTGTGTGGTACCCTTGCCTCAAATTGACACCCCAGCCTTAATTCAGTGAAGAACTAAAGAAACTGCTTGCCCTGCAAATGAGCATTGATGCTAATGTATTGCAGTGGGGATTTATCAAGAGGCTGGCACCTCGGTATCCATCTCTTATTTGCATGGCAGAGAAAGGTGAATAAATACATGAGATTAGCTCTGCACTGGGCAGGATAGGAGGTAATTCTGGCGTTAGGAGAGCTGCAGGCTCAGCCTCAGGGAGTGTGGTAAGTAAAAGTGCTTTGTGTGTTGAGCACAATGAACATTGCAGATGCATAAAGACTGAGCCCAGATCCTTATTTAAAAAATAAGGTTTATTAGAGAAAACATACATAGAACCAAGTAAATCCAATTCTTTATTAAAAAATACAGAAATAATTTTGCAATAGTAAAAGAAAGTACTGGCTTTTTCTATGAAACATAAATCTGAAGATTTAGGACCCTTTTACTTTATCACAGCTGGTCCCTGTCCATACTACATTCTTAAACATATTCCATCAAATTGTGAAACCCAAGCAAAAGTCTGCTGTACAAAATTAAGAACATTTAGACCAGAAATACTCAGCTTATTTAAGATGCAAACAGTATCATATAGCACACGGAACAGGCAATATACATCTATACATTAAAACATGCCTCTAAATAGTGACAGAGAATCCACTGGAAGGAATAAGTAGCAGTCAATAAAAAACAATGTCTGAAGAAATAGAAAAAGAATCACAGTTTGACACTATATTTGGTAAATGGCTGCACATGTACTGAAACACTGTACATATGAAGAATGAATATATTGGACCCAGCCATTCAGAACATGCTAAATTGAGTTATTATTTGGCTCAGATGCATGAATATGTATGATGTGTACATACATCAGACCAGGGCGTACATACACATAGAAAGGCACACACCTCCACAGCTGAAGACAAACCACTTCAATAAAATTCTTTGAGGCAGGGTGAGAGCAATACTAATACACTGTTTGTCATAATCGAGCCACTCCTGGGACTCCAGGCATTTTACTTGCATGTTATTCCCACCTGTAAATTCCATATTCATTTCACCTCAGCTCTCCCATGTTTGCATATTGGCAAAGTGAATACAAAACTATTCAATATAATGCAATGTTCACTGTTAGAGATGATTTACTGAGGGAGGATTTGATAGCTGAGAAAAAGCAAAGTATGAAAGTGTTTGCATTGTTTTTCCAATAAGTGGAACTAAGAGGCAGATGCCTTTTCCCTGACAATTGCTAGCATCATATGGTAATTCTGGCATAATTAACAATATTTCCTGTATGCCACTTTAGTAAGACTTTTTGGTCAAAAATGGAGAAGGCTTGTATTAAGAGGAGCCATAGGCATCTAAATCTAGGTAGGCATCTAAGCAACCCAAGTTGTTTATTATCTTCTGACAATAAGAGAAAAATAATGTTAAAACATGGTGCTAAGTAAAATGTGTGGACAGCAGAGTGAACATTAGGCTTTCCAGTTTCAGAAATTACCTATATTCAGCATGTTAAGCATTCAGCTTGAGACAAAGCTTGAGACTTATGGCAATGACACAAGTGTTCAGGCTTGGCACTGACTGGCACAGAACTGGGGGCCTTGAAGCTGCTTTCAGGCTAAGATGCTTTCTTGTTCCTCATTGAAAGAAAGCAAAACAAAACAGCACTAAGGCAAATAAGTGTAAAAGATGAATACAGAAACCCTGACTGTTTTGTCAGTGAGTATGCCATGGGTAGCCTTGCACTGATGCTGGTGGGGATGGGCTGGATTCATACCCGGAAAGAAGCAGCGAGAAAGATTTACACAGCAGGACATGCTCAAACACCCTGTAAAGCTATGGACTGGGGATAGGGATGGGGGAACACTGAGAGGAGTCAATGTGGTCTTTTCTTTCCAAGGGGAAACTCAGGCAGCATTACTCCTGTCAGGGGCCATGGGGCTGCCATTGGCAATGCTGTACTGCCAGCATAAATAAACAAATAAATAAACACACACAAATAAATAGATAAACAAATGCTGCTGCCTTTTGCCAGCAGGAATAGAGTAGAACCCTGGTGACACCAGCATAGTAGTGCCAAGTAAAACCTCACAGGACAATGAAAGGAAGGGGACAATCTAAGCCAAGGACTTTCAAAAGTCCTCAGCCTTATACACACCTCACATCAAGTCACAGAATCATAGAACAGAATCATGGAGTAGTTTGATAGAGTTGTCAGCATCATTCAAGCCCAAATCTTATCATGACAGCACATTTTTAATAAATAGGAAATCTAGTTATTTACATTCTAGTTTTAATATACAGTCTGGCAGGTGAAGAAATCCTGGTGAGCTATTGTATGTGGACTGATTTCTCTGTTTTGAGAGCACACACTGAAGAGAAGCCTCTGTCAAGATCCTCTTACCTCCTATGAGATTTGGATGAGAGCAGTCACAAACACATTTTTCTAATGATGTGAGATGTGGAGATGTTTTGTCTATCAACAGTAAGTGGTATAGGCTGTAATAAATTTGGGAGTCTCAGAATGCAAGACTGTGAGCTTGAAATCTTGATTGTAACCAAATTGCTTGTCTAGTCAGGTTTTACTCTCTCTAGTAGATATTATATATGCTTGAAAAAATTAAAATAACTATATCATCCCTTGATATCTGATGCCTGTTAGAAAATATCTATTCCTAAGGTTGTACAGTACTGGGAAAGAGCTGTCATTCACCTTTCAAGGTTAGTAGAGATATATAAAATTCCAATGATATAAAATTTCTGCAAGATGTGATGAAAGATGCCCTATCTATATAGCTGCTGCAGAAACTGAGGCTTATCTAGCAAATTACAGAACATTAAAAATCAAAGCTAACACACTTTGAGACCAATTAGCAATAAAAAAAATGATAGCTGTACATACATCAAAAAAGCCCTGTACATGCTTCACTAGCACTGGAAGCTAACACTGAGGAGCCGAAGAGAGCTCCGAGCAGCATTTAAAGAAAAAAAATTAAAAAGTTTGAGCAGGAGTTGCTCTATTTTGTGGCCTGATTTAAGGCTGCCACTTTCCAGCTGAACAGAAATTCTTCTGCTCTCATCCTTTGCACTATTTGGAAACAGAGACCCAGAGCCAGGATCTGATCTCATTCCTACTGGTAAAAGTATGAAGTAGCCCCACAGAAGCTACAGTCATTACTCTAAACTCACACTTGTGTGCACCCATGTGTGCTCTGCCCTGCATTATTGCATGTATTTCAGTATGAAGGATGATGCTGTAAATACTGAAATACCAGTTGCCACACAGAATTTTTTCCCATTCTTAATATGGGCTTATAAGCATGGCCTTCCCTCACTGCTGATTTTGTCTATCCCACCACCACCTTCCAGCTGGCCAATGTCACTGCTCTTCTTCCTCCAACTGGACAGCTCTTTTCTGCCTTCTGTTGCCCTTATCATTGGCAATGGGCATCTCTTCTTTCCAACCCACTTTCTGATGCTGGCTGAAAGCAAGCTGGGCCTTCTCCAAGCCTGGGGAAGCAATGCTGGTGGCTCTGTACACATCAGTGCTCACACCTGCCTAATGGTATGCCGTTCACAGGTCCAAGCCTGGTTCATGTGGCCATCAGCAACAGGGTGGGAGCCAAGGATCCATCCCAGTGAGCAGTGTAACAGGGACTCTTCAGAACAAGGAGAATTTGAGCAGCTTGAATATCAATAGGCAGCACAGGAAAAGATGGAAGCTAGAGGGGGAAACTGTACTTATCCTTCATAGTGCTGAGCCTTTAATGAGATATTTATTGCAAATAGTCATCAGCCAACTAGTTAAAGACCATTCTCAAGAAGTGCCTTTTCGTGCTGATGAATGAAAGCAGTGGAAGAGTTTTTGTATGTGATAAATAGTGTATAAAAAAAATGTACAGACAACCTAATTCAAAGATGTCAGTGCATGGTAGTCTCTGTCACAGCAGAATTGGTACAAGATTGTCCTGTAAAGGGCACTTGATTGAAAGGAAAGAAAGAGTTGCAGAAAACTAGACAAAGAGAGAGGGGAAATGGAAGCACATGGAAGAGCGAAGGGTGAAGGAGATACATACATGGTTACCAAGAGAAGGAAAGGAGGGAAAAGACATAATGCTGCAGGAATGGAACTGGGGAGAAAATATGAAACTAACTACAGTGGGAAGATAGGAATGGAAAGGGGTGAGAAGCTCCAGGGGAAAAGACTAGATAGCAGAGGAAGAATGATGTGGAGAAGAATGAGTGCATGGCAAAGGACTAACTGACGTTTAAAGGCCTGTTTGGGTGCTGTTTTTCAGGTTCATAAGAATGTAGTTAAGGGCTGTATGAGGACACAGGTGTGGACAGCACTGGGAGATAAGCCAGAATAGAGTGAGAGTAGAGGGTCTTGTGGATAAGGCATTAGATTCAGCCAGGAGGCTTGGGTTCAGATCCCTGGCTTCACCAAAGGCCAGCCTTAAGAGTGTTGGGAAGGAGGCAATGCTGTTCACCTTCATGGAAGTTTTGTTCATTTTTCTCAGCATTCTGCTATTTTTTATTCACATCACTGTGGGAAATTCGTGCCATTGACTTCTATTTTTTTTCAGCATTTATCTACTATAGGAAAGGAAAACTGTCTCTAGGAAACCCTTCTTGTTAGGTTGTCTCTTCTGCCTTATGAAGCTGCCAAGTGTCCAAGGCAGGCTAAGCATCTCACAGTACCCCTGCACAGCACTGGACACAACCCTTACATGTCGTTGTGACACAAATACTGATAGTGAGTCTTGATAACAGCAGCCAAACAAGTTTGACTTGTTTGCATTTAAATTTCAGTATTGTCAGAGGACAGTTCTATCAGATGAGATACGGATTTTGTTTATACTGATAAAAATGTGTAACAACTCTACTAAATTTACAGTGTCAATAACTCTTCTATATTTAACACTTCCATTTACAGGGTCAGTGGAAGACTGGAATCTAGATTAGCATCTTGTATGTACATAGATCAGGTAAGCAAAAGATTTTTCATACTAGGTTTCTGAGAGGCATGAAATGAAAAGCTGGGTATGTTGATCTGCTACACAGCTGTGGCTATAGCTGCTTTCTGAAGTTTTGTGCCACAAGATTAAAAAAAAAGGGACAAAGATTTTTTTCCTTCAATACTGACTCTTACCAAGCTGATCAAAAGTTTTCTGGATGCTACAGCATATTAGAAAAGCCATGAAGAAGACAAATAGTTTTTAGAGACACTCATTTGGTTTGAGTGGAACCTGGACACGCAGATCAATTCACTGCACTGCCAACTACAGCAAATGCTCAGGGCCATAAAACACATTACAGATCAGGAAACCATCAAAGTGAGGGATAATATTAATCACTAGCCTTTCACTGGCTTGCATTCACTTCAATTCAGAAGTTATTTTTCTCTCCTTCCATGTTTCAGCTAGAAGATGCTGAAACCTGTGAAACTGCTTCACCCTGAAATGTCCTCATTCCTCTGCCACTTCAGGTGTTTGTTATTCCCCACTCTTTTAGAGATGTCTGACAAAATGGAGTTGGTTGCACATATTTTGTGTTCACAAAAGGGCAGCATGGTCCCAGTTTTATACAACACTAAGGGAAGGCTCTGTGTAGTAAAGACATACTGTGCTGTGCAGGGCAAGTTCAATAAAGACCTGGAGACAGGGCACACATTCCATGGGAATCCCAGTGAAGCCAGGGGCTTTCCCATTTTTAAAACCCCTCCTTCCTAGTTGCTCTGTCCCTCTATTATTTCACTCACTTCACAGCCTGTCTCTGCAGCCAGGCAAACCTCTCTGAGAAACATACAGACACTCACCCGTTCTCCCCAAATGCTGCTTTTTGGCAGCTGCCCATAGACCAAGAGGAGCAAGACTGTAGTCAGAGACAGAGTCTCTTCTGAAGTTCTGTGAGCTATTCCTGTTTGATTATGGCACTACCAAGAGACTTGACCATTGGAAGTATGATGAAGTGTGGTGGATGCTGAAGGAGCCAAAAGTTGTGGGTCACTGAGACTCATTTTGAAAAGTTTTATTTTTAAATTCCACCTCAGCCTTCGCCTCAGGAACATGGAAATCTCCCAGCACAATCATGTTCAAATCAGTGCAAGTTTCTGCCTAGTGGCACAGCTGAAATCCTCAGGGCATGGGCTTTGGTTTGCTCCAAAGTGGAAAACCCAAACCACCTTCCATGAAACTCATAGCTAAAATGCAAAGCTAACAGAAGAAGGTGTTGGGGTCAGGTAGGGGTGCAGCTGGAAGAACTCTCTTCCAGTAAGCTAGCAGCTCTCCTGGGAGCAGGGGAGAGTGGGCTGGCCAGCAGTGGCTGTCTCTGCTCTTTATAAGAGAGGATGGAATAGCTTGTTAGGCTCTGGTTACTATGGGACATGGCTGAAGCTTGACCTGGTTTATGAGCCAAGCCAAGTTTATAAATTCAATAGAAAAACTTATGCAGACCTCAGAGGGACCTGGGTTTGGCCTAACATGCTTTATTTAGAGCCTTGAGCGAGGGAAACATTTTTCTTTAGATTACAGTTGAAGGATTCTTGAGTTTCAGTGTAAGTCTTATGGTGGCAGTGTATTGCACACTCATATTTCTTTCTTTTTCTTTAATAAATCACTTTTCTCCTGTACTTAGCCTCTGACCAAAACCTGTCTGCTTGAACTGCAATAAACCTGGCTGGTCAATGATATTTGTGCTGAAGGCAATCTGCTCCAACCACACCATACACTGGCTGACTCCCAGGCTGCCTCGTTCCCCCCAGCCCCAACCCCTCTTGCTCGAGGTACCTGGTGGGGAGCAGAGGCTTTGGGAACGAAGGGCAACAGAGACTGTAAAGATACCTTCCTGTAGCTATACTTCTGAGGGATTTGCTGGAGCTGGGGCCAGCACTAGCGAGCTCTGTTCGAGTCTATCAGATTTGTGAAATACAGGTGTGATAATTCCACTGCAACCACAAAAGAATTTACAACAGGAAGTGTCGCAGCTGTTGCTTATTAGCATTAGTACAAATTACGTGAAGCAAATTGTTAGCAGTCATGTTTCCATAATACTTAACTCTTGGCAGTGAATAAAAGTGATTCTTTTTCAAGCAAAATTTTAGATTTCTGAGGGAATCGAAATCCAGTTGTCCATGAAGGGAGCATGGACTGGAGAACGGCATGCAACTGCTTCAAGACTTCAGAGGCAGTGTGTGCAGCTACATGCTTTCTTTCTCTGATGTGTGTGAATTTAGGACCATGTGAATTTCTTGGAGAGGGAAGAAAAATCCCTATGGCTCCGTATGACCCAGTTGCCAGTGGCAAGATGTAATGGTGTGTGGGTGTCATGTTTTAACTCTACCTCAGCTGAAAATCAGCACATTCTGCCCCATTATAGAGCTTCTGAATAGAGTTCTGCACACAGAAGTGCCTGGAAAGGGAAGGAGGATCTTGCTGACCTGCTGTTTCCCTGAATTTTTACCCTCAATGTGCTTGTTATGACTTACTTCCCTAGCAACCCCAAACCTGTTGATGTGGAAGCAGCCTGTGCCAGCAGAGCAGTTCCACAGCACAAGCTCAAGAAGGTGGATTTGGAGACAAAATTTACACCGCAACAGACTGAACATGCAACTGACTGAAGGTGCAGACTGAAACATTGGGGTGCAACCTGCATGTTTCTGACAGGAAAATCCCCCAGACCAAATCCCTGGGCATGACACCTCTCTCCAGGCAAAGCAGTTTCAAATCAGCAGAGCAGCTGGTTGTGGTCCTTCCATACCTGCTGCCTTGCTGGATCAGCCAGCAGCAGGCAGTCCTTTCAGTCACTTCTCTGTCTCCCTCCTTGCTGCTTTGGGAAGAAGCAAACAAGTGGCCCTGTGGAGGGAGGCTGTAGTTCGGAGAGGGGAAGGGCCTGGAATGCATTTAATTTCAATTAATGAAAAGGGGACATTTAATTCTTGCCTGCCTTTCTGGTGCTGAGGGAGGATCAGTTGTATCCAGGCAGATGTCTGACCATGGAAATGCTCCTCTGTGGGGTGAGCTGAGGAGTCATTCACAGGCTGCTTAAAGATCCCTCATGATGTCTTTCTTTCAAACAGAAGCAATTCAAATGAAAAGAGGGAGAAGGCAGGCAAATAAAGAAGGCACTAACTAATTAACTGAGTGGTTTGGGTATGTTTTGGGGCAGTAAGAACTGACAGATTCCTCCCTGAGATTGGGCAGCCCCCAAACAGTGCAGCCAGTGATGGGGGCATGCTGCATTCCAAGGGCAGGAATAAACCATGGGGGTGGCTGTGCCAGGACAAGAGGAATGGCTGCCCAGGGCTGCTGCAGTCAGGACCAGGCTTCAGAGAATGGTGATTGTTGCTACTGCTGATCCAACAACGCTGTTCTTTCCACACAAAAACTTTATCAGACATTTTCTGGTTGTTTTACTAATTATTGCTGGTTTTGCAAATAACGTTCCATTTAATCTCTCACAGCCATCTATTCTTTACAAAGGAAGGAAGTGTAACTCATGAAGAACTGCTGACAACCTGTAGAAATTCAGCCATCAGTTTAAGACCAATAACAGCCCAGAGTGATGCTTTACATGCTGGTCCCAAGGGTGCCTGCCTGCATGAATCACACTGAGCGAAGCTGCTGACACTGCAAAGGCTGCTGCGCTCCTCAGCCTGCCAAGGAAGGCAGTGGGCTCAGAGAGGTAGAGGCATTCCCAGAGGCATTTCTTGAAATGCAGTTAGATCTGGTTGGGGAAAGAGGTGTTTGCTGGTGTGAGAGAAGAGGCTGTGATGGCAGGTGGATGGGAAGGCAGCGAGGCTGGTCTGTGTTGGCAGCTGAGACTGAGTTGGTCAGCCATGTGAGATCCGTGAAGATGGATCTATCTGCTAGGGAGTGCTGGCTCTGTGCTCCCAATACCCTGTAACCACCACCGGAGCAACAAAGGAATGGTCCCCAAGTCCTTGGACTTCAACTGCTTGCTTTATTAAAGAAAAGTGAAAGCTCGCAAAGAATTGAGACTGCCTGAAGCAACCAAAGCACCTTTTGATCACATTGCAAGTGATCAGAAGAAAAAAAGAGGCACATGTGTTGCTTTTAAAAGTATCCCACATCCACCCACCTGTCAGGAACAGTTAAAAAGTACAACTGGGTTGGCTACAGTCTGAAGGGAGAGCTGTGAAAGGAATAGCAAGCAAAGTAATTTCTACAGGCAACACTTAAAGCAGCAGGCAATGGAGAAGCAGCTGATGTGCATACTCTGGTTCTTTAGTGCCTGTTCTGGGGAAACAGCCTGACACCCTCAGCAAAGCAGAAGACAAGACTTCACTGACAAGACTCGAAAGATAAAAATTACGTACAATTTCTATTTTACAGCAATCACAATAATGTTTGTCTCCTAATTGCCTCTCAAGTGAAATAAAACAAAACAACATGCAATGAGGAATTTTTGTCATAAGCATTACTTACATGTAAAAGGACTCCACTAACTGCCTCCCCTGTGAAAAACAACATTAAATATCGTGGCCTGGATGGTCCTGATGTACCTACACTACAAGTGTGAGATCAAATGAGATGGCACCACTGACTGGTGTGTGTCAGATGCATACATGAAGACTATTTCAGCATGTTCAATCATGTGTATGAACATAATTTCCACCATGGAGTCTCTTCACACTGTGTTGGTATGATCAGATCCCTCAGCTGTAACTCCGGAGTAGGGGCAGGGAGTGGAAGGAAGGGGTCAGACGCAGAACAGAATCAGAAGGCTTCATGCTTAGGGAAGTCTAGCTCTCAGTTGTGTTTTTTTTTCTCCCACTCTCAGAACAAAATGTGAAGCTACAGATCCTCCAGGAAAATACAATAAAATGCAAAAATATTCTTGGAACAAAAATGTTCCACTTCCAAAATGTCAAAATGATGTTTTGACACTACTGAAAGCTGTAGTTTCAGTTAAATAGAATTTAATGTTAGAAAGTGACATGCTTTTATGATGAGTTTTGATTTTGACAAAGTGGGATTTTCCAGCATTGAAGCCATCTGATAAAGTCTAACCAGCTCCGGTTACTGATATATTACAGCAAGGTGGGGTTTTAAGTGAAGGAATTGAAATCCCATTTTGAAAAAGGAAGAGAGGTTAACTAAGTTTGTAATTATGAGAGAGAAAAAAGATTGTTTGAGGACTCTCTGAAGGAGATATTACTAATACAGCAAGATTTTTACATGTTTTGGGAATGTAAGAGTGAAAAATGAGCTATACAAGTTTGCTGTTGCTGGAAAGTCACCTCTGCCTCAACCAGACAGCTAACCAAAGAGATTTCCATTCTTTATACCACAAAGTGATGTGAATGGGTGTTGTGTTACAAACACTGGCACATTTAGGATTCCCTATATTACGTCACTCAATGACATATATGACTTTTCATTTAATACAGTTGTTCAGCTATTCCTATTTAGGGTGTTTCAGCATGCAGACAGGATTTGCTGAAAGCTGGTCAGTCCTGTAAAGTTCCAATCCTGCAAATCTATGACAAGTTTTTTAAATTAGGGGAGTCGTCCCCAGGAGTTTAGGGTAAGTCTTCTAGGATATGTTTTATCCTATTTTTAAGAATTTCCAGGAGTAGGCCCTTGAATGGGTATTTTTTTGTAGGAGTTCTAGTCTAGAAACATGCATCAAGTTGAATTTTACTTCATGAGGTATTTTTGGTAACATTCTTTTCTACACAAACAGGGTCAAACAATCTTGCATATTATCAGGACCCTGTTTCTCAATTCAAATGAGAGAACTAGCTCTAAAATCACCTGCATGACTTAGGAATACTTACTGCTTCTCCCTGTCATGCACTAGGGGCTTGAACTATATGGATGTGTGCCTTCATAGTCATCCTTTGTGGATGAAAACAAGGACATGCTCATTCCACAGATTACTTCCTCAGCCTGAGACCTGTTTTGCCCCCCTCAGTTACATGGAGTGTCATTAAGCACCTTTTAGATTTGTGTAAGAGGCAGAAGTGAGTTTTTAATTCACTTGAGGCAGAATGTCCAACACATCTGTCTGTGGAGTGAAAGCCACAGTGCAATCAGGAGCCAACCCTACAGCATTTGTCCTGGGCCTGTGCAAAGTGCAGAGATGTGCCCAGGTCCTCGTGGGGAACAATCCCACCCGGCTTCCTCGTTTTTGAAAGATGCAAACAAAAACAAACCCAGAAATTCAGATTTTTCTTGGAGTGCCACAAATCGTTCGCCAGACTGAGGCGGCTCGGGGAGCGGAGCTGACAGCTGTGCGCGCCAGACACCGTGGGAGCCATCCACCCCCTCTTTGGTGTGACGGGAAACATCCTGTCAGAAACACTCTCTGCATTTGGGCTCTTCTTGAATTAATTATCTGTAAACGGTGACGGGCGCATCCTGCTGGGAGCCTGTGATTCCTTGGCGGTGTTTATGGACGTGTTCGACAGGAGAGTCATGATGGTCAAAGCTCATCAGACAGAAAGCACCGCAGCATCAGAGCTCCAGCCGCAAGTCTGCTAGGGCTGCTCCCTCTAGCGGGAAAAAGTACTTTAGCTGAGGGAAAAAAACCTTCCCTCCCTCTTGTGTTTTTTTTTATTTCTTCTTAATTTTAATTTTTTTTTCTTGTCTTTGTTCTTGTTTGTTTGGTTTTTGTTTATTTGTTTAAGTAAATAATTCAAGTTTTCCGGAGAGTGTAAGACACGTGGCAGTTTCCATTAGACAAAAGGTGACCCAAACGTTGCACTTCTCCTGCCCCTGAGCATGGAGACTGGTGCCGGTGCCCACGCAATGCAGGTCAGCTATTACTCCTCAGAGGCAGACCCGTGGCAAGAGAGGGACTCTTGGTTTGTCTTCTAACAGTCCTATGCATATGCTGTAGCTGTGTTTGGTTTTGATTTCCCACTTCTGGTTACAAAAATAGGACTTACTATAATCATAATAATATTAATGATATAAAATAATTATTGTAATTATATACTTTTTGGCAAATTATTAACACAAAGCAGCCCAAAAAATCCCATTGGATTAAAATAGGTGACAACGCACAAATGTTAAAAAAGACAAAGTCCTTGATAAAAAAGAAGGAAAAGCAATCTGCAAATGAATGCATTTCTGTAAGGCAACATGTTACCTTTAGTCTTCCATCTAGATTTAGCGCAGATTCTGTTGTTCAAGAAATAATTAGAACTTGGCTTGCTTGAGCTTATCAATGTGGTAACAGAGTTTCAGTGCTGGTCCTAATTTCAGCCCCAGGTATTTCATGATCATGTCGCTTTTTAGCAGTAACAAAGCATTGCCATCAATTTCCTGGTTTCAAAAGAGAGGAAGAGAATCAAAATGTGTTAACCCTCCTTTAAGTGCTGTGTCCTGACACATTAAACAGGGTGAATTAGAAACAGCGTGTCATTTAGGGTAGAGCTACCTGAAATGTCATGCATTTTGAAATTTCATTTAAGAAATTGAAATCTGAGGTGTTATAGAAGGAAGCTGTAAAGGAAGGTTTAATTAAATACTACTTTTTATTCTTCAAGGAACTGTAAGATTAGTTTAGGTTTTCAATTTATTTTGCAATTAAAAGCAGAATTTTTAAAAAATCATGGTTGCTTTAAGTGCAACTCTGAGAAAAGCCAGTCAGCCTTGAGAGAAAGTATGAGTGATGAAGACAGCGAAGGATGTAGCCACATTAAACTGCTAATAGAACACCTCTGGATCTCAGTTTCAGCTTTGTCCCCAGCTATCTGCATATTTCACATTTCTCCAATACACTTATACCCAATGATGCAAGTATATGGGGGGATGTATATTTTTTTTTTCCCCTCAAATTGAAGACAATAGTAACTTGCATTTATTATTAAATTTGCTAAATTTTAATTTAACCCTCATGCAAGTGGATGAAATTGCCACCAAGCTCAGCTGTTTATGACAGAAATGTTGGCTTGAAAACCTTTTAAAATTATGAAGTACTACTGCAAAACTAGCCTGAGCCCACAGAGAAACAGACTCTCCTTTGCTATGGGCTGTAGAACACTGAAGATTTCAGCTGTGCTGTCCTTCCTTGGATCCAATGCTTGTCTGGTTTTTCCTGACTGTATTAGTGGATCTGCCAAATCCCTACAGCTTCCAGCACATTTGCACACCTGGAGAGCTAAAATATCACAAGTGCTATGTGCATGTGCATACACATACACAGATACGCACACACCAATGCTGTCTCCACTGAGTTCTATGGTTTTGATGGTCAGATCTTTCCACTGTGATCCATTGCCTACTTATTAAGCAACACTCTGGATCCTAATTTGCCCTGATCATTATTATTCCATTCACTAGGTGATTTATCTGATGAGCAGTTAAGGTCACTTTCTGATTAACTCAATCAATTAATGCTCCTCATTTTGCAACCCCCACTCTATACATAATAGAAATGGTCTCCACCTCCCCGCTCTCCTTGCCATTATTTTAAGTAAGCTAATGTAAAGAAGAAATAAGTGTTACATATGATTACTATTTGCATAGGAAATAAAATAAGAACTCCTTTAACTGTGGTGGCATAGGGTAAAAACACTGTCAAGGGTCAGGTGTGGAGGCAGCTGTTTCTAGATGTTGAGTTCAGCATTTTATTATTTCCATTATTATTACTGTGTAGGGGTCAAGATTAAACTCCATGACAATAGTATGCCAGAGGGAGCATTCATATCCAATTAAATATCCCATATTAGCCATTTCCCTGTGCAGATTTTTGGCTTGACTTCTCTACAGTATTACTGTGTCAGCCCTTTTAAAAATAATTTTAAAAAGGAAGACTTTGATTACGTGGTTCCCACATGCACATTAACCCCAGCAGAAGACCTTGAACCAGCTCTGGAACTGGTAACATTCAGTGCCATCAGGGCCACCTTTTCCCTCCTCTGTTTCCCTTCCCCCTATCTTTCTACAAAGCCTTTCCTGCTGATGGAGTCTCCACGGGATCTCACACCATGCTGCTTCAAGGTCTCTAGCCAGGGCAGTGGCTCCTTTGTGTGAGACCAAAGCTCTATCAGCGATGAGCTCAGCTGTCCTTGGCACACAGACGCGCTGAGGGAGCAGCCCAGGGGAGCAGGTAGGAGGTCCCTCAGTCTTTGGTGGACACTCTCAGGAGCTGTGACAGACTTCCTTGGGTATCTTGGCAGGAAGCAAAGCTTCTGCTCCTGGTGGGGAGAGCAGACAGAGCCAGGACATCCTGCAGTGCCTTTTGGGGCAGTGAAGGATGTGGGCTGCAGGCTGGAAGAGCTGGCTATGAAGACTGAGGCCGCCACCCAGACGGCCTGGTAGAGCTGTAGGAAAGCACACTGCCCACATTCAGGATACATCCCCCAGATCTTTTCTTCCTGGTCCCAACAGCCTCTCCCCCAGCTCAGATGAGCTGATTGCCAAAGCAACTATTTCAGGCAATAGCTGGGCCTTGTCAATGACAGTAAGTGCTTCTAAGTAAATTAGGCACCTGCTTCACAGAAAGATTGAACATACAGGAAGATATGGCTGAGGTTAATGGACTAATCACTTGTCTCTCACCCCTGGGGTCTTTGTGCTAATCCAGATGAGGTTTGAGGGTTGAAAAATTGCAGGGATATATATAACTCAAAGGTGTAATTGAATTGAGTTGTGTGACAATCATAGCCAGGTTCTCAAACCTATGGCATATTTTACAAGGAAACCAATGATAAGTAGAGCCCATGGGTGCTGGGTGTGCAACAAAGGATGACAGGGACAGTGTTTAGTGGCAATTTAGCTTGATCTCTTTGGTCACGAAGCAGCTGCCGTATCATGGCATTCTCCAGTGCAGCTGGCCCATGACTGCCTGGAGTGTTCCCAGGCCCTGCTGTTTCATAAAAGCATACTTTGCTACAAATGGAAACTAGACAGAATTAGTGCTTTTGCACTCTCCATATTTACAAGACAAACTTTAAAAGTTGGGGGGTTCTCCTTTTGGATATACCTGCATGCCTCAGACCATGTCAATTCTCGCTCCCTTGATGAGGATTTTCTCTCGATGCACAGCCCCCTCTGGTGTTGGCAGAAACTCATTCTATTACAAATTCCTTCAAATCTGAAGGTTGCCCAGATGACCAATATAGACCATGCTTTCATTATCAGCTTATAAGGCAGAAGGCAGGAAAAGTAGGCCAGCACCTGACCTGTACTTGCAGACTTGGCCCTACACCACTGTGCCTGCTGTTGTTCTCATCCCACAGACCTGTCTACAGAACAGCACATGGCCTCAATACCTTCCTAGGGTGAGCAGACATCAAGACCTGTGTTCATCTTCATTTTCAGCTGCTCCTCAGCCACCTCCTCTCCTGTATCTGGAAACCCTGGAGGCAGAGTGTAGCTGGAAGTCTGTTTACCTCCCTCAGCTCTCATCTGCAGCTCCACAGCCCCACTCGTCTCTGCCGGCATAGGGGCAAGGAGTGATCAAGCCCTTTTATTGCCTCTGCAGCACTGGGGGTGCTGGTCAGGACTAAGGGCTGGGGAACAATTCTCATTTAGATCTAGGTCCAGGCACTAACATGAAATCCTATGACCTCCAGTTGAACACAAGCAAGTCACTTTTAGGGTAAAATCCTTTTTTCATAACCAGACTGAATTGATTGAGAAGAGATGGTGAAGGCAAAAAAAGCTAATAGATAACATTGGTGTCACTCCATATACAGCAGCAGAACAAGAAACTCCAAATCAGACAAGTTTACTGTTTTCCCCTTTACTAATTAAGGATAATAGAATTTCCATCACTGGAGGTTATGCTCACAAAAGCAGCTATCATATCCTCTAGAGAGTCAGCAAGTCTGTTAAATTTGGTTATGTAGTTACATAATACTGAGGGAAAAAAGATTAAAATATTGGATGTTTTGGGTTTCTCATGCTAAATATCTAGAGACACATAAAAAATGCTCTTCAGAGAAGAATCATATATATCCTGTGGAAAAAATGTCATTGAAACGAGGCTTTTTTGTGTGCCAATCTGACAGTGAAAAATGAACACCAGATCCTCAGTGCTTTCTCTTAGGCTTGGCATAGAAACAATTTATGCTGGAGTAGCTGGGAACAAACAGTGAGCATTTTCTAAAGACACTGTTATGGTTTCCCTTGAAGTATATATGAATAGAGGAGCATAACACAGTACAAAATAGAGTGGAACGGAATGAATAGAATAGAATAGAATAGAATAGAATAGAATAGAATAGAATAGAATAGAATAGAATAGAATAGAATAGAAT